>JAQZBX010062529.1:0-16872 GCA_029593785.1 Cabassous unicinctus
TGAGTGTGTTTGAATGTGAGTGTGTATGAATGTGTGTGAGTGTGTGAAGTGTGTGTGTATTATATAAGTATGGGGGTATGGGGTTGAATGTGAGTGTGTGTGTGTATGAATCTGTGTCTGAGTGTGTTTGAATGTGTGTATGAGTATGCAGGTGTGAGTCTGAATGTGAGTGTGTGTATATGTGTGAGTGTGTATGAAGGTCTGTGTGTATGGATGTTTGTGTACTGTAAGTGTACTGGTGTGGGGGTTTGAATGTATGTGAGTGTATGAATATGTGTAAGAGTGTGTGTGAGTGTAAGCATTTGTGTGTGACCCGAGCACTGCAGCTGTCACTCAGAGCTGCCACCCCTGCAGACAGAGAATGATGTCCTATGGAGAGAGGCTGGGGGGCCCGGCTGTCTCCCCGCTGCCGGCCCGCGGCGGCCACATGGTGCGCGGGGTAGCCTTCGCCTACGTGCCCAGCCCGCCGGGTGAGTGCCACTCCCACCCCGTGGACCCTGCCTGCCCTCGGGGGTCCACACCCTGGGTGAGCCTTCTGCCCTCCGCCTGCCCCTCCTGCCTTCCCCAGGGTCTCAGGGCCTCTAGGGACTCCTGACCAGCCTCCCCTGCCCAGTCCTACACAGGATCCCAGGGACCTCCGCCTATGCCTTCCCCAGCCTGGGCCCCGTGGCCCTCACGGAGCCCGGCTGCCCCTACGGGGAGGCCCTGGAGCACAACGAGCCTCTGTCCACCAAGCTGGCCCTGGAGGAGGAGCGGAAGCCAGGTGGGCCCGGGCAGCAGGGGCAGCGGTCACTCCCCCCTAGCCCCCTGCCCACCGTGCTCAAGGCCGGTCCTCCACCTCCAGAGCCCGGGCGGGCCCAGAAACTGCTCCGGGCTGCCGTGACACTCCTCAAGGTGCCACTGATGCTCGCCTTCCTCTACCTCTTCGTCTGCTCCCTGGACGTGCTCAGCTCGGCCTTCCAGCTGGCCGGAGGTAGGGCCTGGAGGGAGGGGGCAAAGGGAAGGGCTCCGGCGGGGCCTCGGCCCATGTGGCTTGCACTCCGCAGGGAAGGTGGCTGGCGACATCTTCAAGGACAACGCCATCCTGTCCAACCCAGTGGCGGGGCTGGTGGTAGGGATCCTGGTGACTGTTCTGGTGCAGAGCTCCAGCACCTCCACATCCATCATCGTCAGCATGGTCTCCTCCGGCTGTGAGTAGGCCACCAGGCCGGGGAGAGGGCTGGGGTGGGAGCTGGCCTGGGGGTGGGTGGGCGGAGGCTCAGGGCTAGGCAATCAGGAGGCAGGAGTGGGGGCAGAGGGCTGGGGACATCCCTCACTCTGTCCTCTAAAGCATGGCCAAGAGCCTGAGCTGGGAGGGATGCCCCCATGAGCTGGGAAAGGTGGCAAATGGGGAATGAGACTCAGGAAGGCTCCTCTCCATACTGCCACTCGCATGGTCACCCATTGGATCGGTGAAATCTCCTATCAAAGAAGCAGAGCCAGTAGCCTCTATAGATTTATATAAAGAGATTTATGGCAAAGTATTGGCTTCCATGACTGTGGGGGCTTGCTACGCAAGTCTGGAATCCCTGGAGCAGGCTGGAAACTGGAAGCCCTCGGGAAGGAGTTGAGCTGTGCGGCCCACGGAAGGAATTTCTTCTTCCTCAGAGAAGCCTCTGCTTTGCTCTTAAGACCTTCATCCAATTGAATAAGGTCCACCCAGATGATCAAGGAGACTCTCCTTTTAATTAAAGTCAACCGATTGTAGATGCTCCTCACATCGACGAAAATACCTAGACTGGTATTTGATTTAATAACTGGGGCCTATGGCTTAGCCAAGTCAACACACAAAACTAACCATCAGGTACACGTGTGCACACACAAGCATGGGTGTGTGTTTGTACATGGGACACATGTGCTCATGCATGCACACATGCGCAGGTACATGCACACACACGTGAACACACAGCCCACGGCCAGATGTCTGGCAGGAGCTGTTGTGGGGGGCAGGAGCGGGGCAGCCCCCACTCAGTTCACTAAGTGGTCCTCCTCTCCTGCCTGTAGTGCTGGAGGTGAGCTCTGCCATCCCTATCATCATGGGCTCCAACATCGGCACCTCCGTCACCAACACCATCGTGGCCCTGATGCAGGCGGGGGACAGGACTGACTTCCGGCGGTGAGGGGGGGGTGGAGGTGGGGGGAGCTTGGTGCTTGTTGGGGGAGGGTGGTACCTCCCCCTCTCGGCCCCGGCCCTCCCCCTGCAAACGTGGCCTCCCTGCCCAGGGCCTTCGCGGGGGCCACGGTGCACGACTGCTTTAACTGGCTGTCAGTGCTGGTCCTGCTGCCCCTGGAGGCTGCCACCGGCTACCTGCACCACGTCACTCGGCTCGTGGTGGCCTCCTTCAACATCCACGGCGGCCGCGACGCTCCCGACCTGCTTAAGATCATCACGGAGCCCTTCACCAAGCTTATCATCCAGGTGTGGGCAGGGCCTGACAGGGGGTGGGGAGCCAAAAATGAGGACCGCCCCCCTCACTCCCCATTGCCCTCCACGGTTCGTGTCTTGCCCACAGCTGGACAAGTCTGTGATCACCAGCATCGCCACTGGTGACGAGTCCCTGAGGAATCACAGCCTCATTCGTATCTGGTGTCACCTAGACCCCAGGGAGGTGAGTCCCAGGCCCGGCCTCCAGGTAAGAGGACTCCCTCTACCAACAGCTGACTGCTGGTTTCATCGTCCATTCAAAATCCTCCAGGTAGGGAGTGAATGTAGCTCAAGTGGTTGAGCGCCTGCTTCCCACATGAGGTCCTTGGTTCAATCCCCGGTACCTCCTAACCAAACAAAACAAACAAAAAAACAACTCTCACTGGGGAGTGGATGTAGTGCAGTGGTTACGTGCCTGCTTCCCATATATGAGGTCCTGGGTTTGATCCCTGGTATCTCCCGAAAAAAAAAAAACAAAAAAAAAACAACTCTCATTGGGGAGCGGATATAGTGCTGTGGTTGGGTGCCTGCTTCCCATGTATGAGGGCCTGAGTTCACTCCCTGGTACCTCCTAAAAAAAAAAAAATTCCTCCAATTTTTTCCAATCTGGAAAAAATTCTTCCAGATTGTTATAACCTGGAAGGCAAATAGGTGAGTCTCTTACTGCTTATACTGTGCCTGTGGCAGACATTGCTAATCCCTCATAGCTCCCAAACTGCTTGAGGCAGACATGACCAATCAATTCCAGCTGGTAGGTGATTGATCTAGCCCAGAGGTTCTCCACATGGGGTCCCCGGACCAGCAGTTTCAATACTACCTGGGAAACTTGATGGAGATGTAAATTCTTGGGCCCTTCCCTAGATCTACTGAAAAAAAAACAAAACCAAAAATCTCAGGGAGTGTGGGGCAGCCTTTGTTTCAACAATCCTTCAGGTCTGTTCCATGGCCAAGTTTGAGAACCATTCTTCTAGCTCAACCCTCTGGCTTCACAGTTAGGGCAATAGGCTCAGCAACATTAGGAAAACTTACCCGGGCTTGCCCGACATTGTCGCAGCTGGAGCACAGGTCTTTGTGTAGGGCCCTTGCTTGTCCCCTGGGATACCAGGGAGTGGGCAGAGAGAGAGAGTATTATAAAGATACCCAGAGAAAGAAGGAAGAACAGGAAACTGGCTCAGGAGCGGGACAGACAGGCCTCATGGAGACCCTGAAAACTGCTCCTCTTGAGACACAAACAGCAGCTTGTGGTGCTTCCCTGGAGACGGCTGCAGGCATGAGCCCACGTCTCCCTCTGCAGTGCCTGGCTTCTCCCACCCGAACGCAGGTCTGTCCCATCGGCCGGACGCTCCGTCTCCAGCACAGCATGCCAGGCTCATGGGCAAGCGGACAATTATTAGCACACTTCCTCCCTTACCTGCCCTGAAAGAAAAGAAAATGCTTCATCCATGCTAACATCCATCATACTTGCTTCTCCTTATTACATTCAAAAAGGAATTCAATTTAGATCAGGGGCTCTTAACCAGGGGTCCGTAAGCTTGAATTGAAATTCAGAAAAACTTTATTCTTGTGGGCACGCGTTGGTGAGGGTGTGATATATTTATTAAATAATACACAGTATAGTGTGGACTTAGTAAGGGGTCCGTGGTTTTCACCTGACTGGCAAAGGGGTCCATGGAACAAAAAAGGTTAAGAACCCCTGATTTAGAGCAAGACATCAGGAAATCCCTATCTCGAGGCACACACAGGAGCCTTTCCCCTTCATCTTTTATACGTGCTGCTTCGTATTCTCTGATCTTTATCGGGGAGTGGTGAACAGAAAAAGAACTTTCAAATCATCTCCCAGCGTTCCTTTGCATCTGAAGTGCTACACAGCACCAACTCACCCATTCTGAGTCTCAGAGGCAACTCGACATCAAAAAAGCCCTGTTAGGCAGCTTTGACTTTGATCCAGGCTTCCTGACCTTCTCTGCACATCAGCCATCCTCTCACCAGCTCTCTGAGCGCTCTCTGATCTTCCCGGACCACTCAAATCTCTTCTACTTCATAGCAAAATCAGAAAGAGAGAAATCACAGGCTTTGCTCTCCATAAAAACCGAGCCATGGGGGACCCTCGGCAGAGTTACTCGCTTCCCCTGAGATGCTCGCTCACTGGCAGCTACCTTCCCCCTGTCTCAACCAGCTAAGAACTTTCAGCGTTTGCCATCTCACCTAATTTACTCTTCGCGCAACTCTGGTGACCTGGACATTTTACACCAGGGGGAAAGGAAGGCTCCACGTGATGAAGTATTAACCTGCAGAGTTCACTCGGTGAGGGCTGCCCTCAACGCTTTTTTCCACCTCTCCAGCTGCCACTTGCCTGAGCGCCCAATTCTCGTCACCACTCTATCATGTCAGCAAACTCTTTCTTTCACAGCAATGCCCAGGTCAGATTTCCACGACTTGGAAGATGGGGGTCAGAGCTGGCTGCTCTCACCACACTCTGGGAGTTTGACTCATGCAGAGAAGTGTTTGCTCTTTATCTGGAACACACATTGGCGGCTCGTCCTGCACCAAAGATGTGAGTTTCCCTTTGGCTGCAGTGTCTCCTGGTGCTTCCTTCCAACTTGCTTTCATTGCTTCCAGCTTGCATCGAACTGGACCCACCCCTGCCCATAGTGATCTCCAGGGAACTAATGCCACCAAGGAGAGGGACTGGGCAGTCTCAGCATTTCCAGACTAGAAAAGGAAAACCAGGTCCAGTTTCAGTGTCCATTTCTTGGGCTCCAGGCCTGACACTGTCCTGGGAATTTTCATCTTGTGTGGTCACACTTTAGATTGGCAACCACACTCGCCTAGTTTAAACAAGCACCTTTTTGGACTTGCAACCTGAAGAGCAGGGATGATCGATCACATCTCCATTTTACAGATGAAGACACTGAGGTTCAGAGAGGTACTGTGGCTCGTTGAGACAAGATGCAAATCCCAGTGGGAATCCGGGGCCTGAGCTTTTGACTCCTCGTTTCGCTGCTTTGCCCAGATACCAGCATGACTTCCCACCCCACACGTGTCCATTCCCTTCCCTGCTCTGCCCATCAGACCTGAAAGCCATGAGGAGATTACGGCCACTCTGTCACTGTTCTAGAGGTGGGCAGCATGGCTCTAAGGCCGATTTCTCCTCTTCACCACCAGAGGGCGCTGCAGGCACGGGCTTCTCCCTTTGCTTCCAAAAGAACAAAGACCCTAGAGCTCTTCTTCTGCTGAGAGAAAACTAGCATGCTGGTCCACATCCGGTAAAATCCTGCCCAGGGGAAGGATTCTTGGAAACCCGCCTTCTTCTGCAAGCTTAATCACTGCTTTCAGTTCCCAGAGGGGCCTCCGTAATTTGGGGTGTCCCTGCAGGCACTTAAATCCCAACTCTCTCTTCCCAGCTGTTTCACAACTTGCCCCTGGGGAGAGGTCAACCATGTTATGCACCCCAGGTTGCAGAGGAGGAAATTGAGGCCCAGAGAGGTTAAGTGTTTCCTCCAAGGTCACACAGCTGGGAGGGGCTCAGCTGGGATTTGTGCCCAAGCAAGTCCTTTTCTTGTTGCAGAGCTCACCACCCCTCCCCACACACTCCCTCACCCCCGCCACCCCCTTGCAGGCCCAGGAAGGGATGGCACCTCCTGGAGATATGCCCACAGACTCTGGGTCTCCCAGCTCTTTTATATAGGCTGGAGCGTCACCTTTCTCTTGCCTCTGCCCTCCTCTTTGGGGCTTTAAGGGCCTCTGACGCTCCCTGGGGGCTCAGCAACCCCAGGCAGGTTCCAAAACCCTGGAGGTCTTAGCACTCAGCCTCTTCCTGCCCCTGACTTCGCCAGCTAAGTCCCTCCTCCTCCTCCTCCTCCAGCTCCTCAGGGTCCCACAGGCACCCTCACCCCCAGGAGACCCCTGGCCCAGCCCAGCGCAGGTCAGTGAGGCCCAGGCCGGGTAAGGCACCATCTTATCTCAGGGGTCACCTCCCTCTTAGGGCTTCCAGCTGAGGACCCCCAGGGAGGGCCACTGAGCTTCTCCCTGACAGGGCCGGGGCCCTCAGGCACAGCTACACCTGGGATGAGTTTGCAGGAGCCATAAAGTCAACCGGATTTGGGAAAGAAAATCCAGAGAAACCCGGGAAGACATTGATCCTAACCTAGGAAGTCAAACTCTCTCAAACACACACAAAGTACACACAAGCTTCCCACCATCTGCTCCTGGACAAGCCCAATTGAGAATGGAATCCTTATTTAGAGGCATGATTGACTGAAGGCTTGTCATGAGTCATTTTCGCATTTTCTCCTGTAAACTTTTACGACAGCTCTTTTAATATCCACACACACACACACACACTTTAGAGGAAAGAACAGTGGGCTCAGAGAAGGGACATGGCTTGCCCAAGGTAGTTGGTACAAGGAGCAAGATTTGAGCTCAGATCTGCCTGATGGCAAAAACCTGGTTCTCCCTTCACCCCTGGCTCCCAGCCTGGTTTTCCAATCAAACTCATCAGAGACTATCTTCTATTCTTGGCCTGCAGTTCAGTCCTGGGCTGGATGGTGGCATGAGGCCTTGGGTGGGCTGGGGGGAACTGGGAACAGAGACAAGCACATTGCCCACTTGAGGGAGCACTTCCCACTGAAATAAACCTGATATTAACGGCAGACACCACAAACAGTTCTTAGCTCCACTCATCACAAATGTTTTTAATGACACACAGTTTGGAACAAAACCTAAAGGAGCAGTAAACAGGGAAGTGCCAACACCAGGCATGACCCCACCCTCAGCACCGGGGGAGGTGGGAGGGGGGGTCCTGGGTGAGCACCCAGTGGGACTCCCAGGGGAATAGACCAGGGTGCCTGTCAGCTCCAGGAAGAGGTGGAGTTGGGTGAAGGCCAGGGAGAAGGGGTAGCCCTTGTGTTCTGCCTGGGGCTCTTGCTGGGTGTATGGCCCTGGTGTATGGGGGGGTATAACTGCTTCTTTATGCTTTCTCCTTTCTCGAGGCCGGATGGCTGCTGGGTCCCAGAGGAAAAGCAAGGGCCCTGGGGTTGCCTGTTAAAAAAATCACTCCCTAACCCTATGAGGCTACAAATTAGTGGGTTCCAGGGTCAGACTGGGCTGCTTCTGTTTGCCCTTTGTAGAATTGTAAAGTACCCCTTAAAGAGGTTACTCACGTTGACAAATTGGGAGCTTTTGCCTCACGCTTCAGCTTGGGCTTCTCCTGTCAATTTGGGCAACTCGGTCATGCTGGCTCATCTCTGGATGGTGACGGTGAGGTGACTTGGAGCTGAGTAGCCACGTCTCCTGACAGGATCAGCTCATGCGCTCCAGCCTGCCAAGTCCCCATCCTGGAGCCCTTTGATTTTTTTTTTTTTTTTCTAAGGAGGCACCAGGGATTGAACCCGGGACCTCATACATGGGAAGCAGGCGCTTAACCACTGAGTTACATCCGCTCCCCTCTGGAGCCCTTTGAATTGGGGGCCTCCCTCAGGGGCACCTCCAGGATTGCATTGATAGTAGGGTCAGGGAGGGAAGAGATACAAGGGCAGGACCCCCTACCCCCGCCATCCTTCCCCCCCACCTGACCCCCCCTGGATAAGGAACCTATTGAGAGGAAACTTGATCTTGGCTCACAGGGACCTTCGGGGAGAGGACGGGGTGCAAGGATGCTGGGGCAGGGGAGGAAACCAAGAATGGGTTTGGTAATAAAAGACAGGGAAAGGAGGGTTGTCTGGGAAAGGTGGATGTGGCCCGCAGCCTGCCCTGTCACTGAGAGGTGGAAGAAAACGAGGACAAGAAGCCATTGGAGGGAAGTGGATGTGGCTCGAGTGACTGAGCTCCCGCCTACCACATGGGAGGTCCCTGGTTTGGTTCCCGGTGCCCCCTAAAGAAGACAGCGAGCTGGCACGACAGGCAGGCATGGCAAGCTGATGCAACAAGATGATGCAATAAGAGACACAAGAAGAAAAAAACATTAATGAGAGACACAGCAAAGCAGGGAGCAGAGGTTCCCAGTGCCTCCTAAAGAAGATAGCAAGCTGATGCAAAAGGCAGGCACAGCAAGCTGACGCTACAAGATGATGCAACAGGAGACACAGGGAGGAAAAACATAATGAAAGACACAACAAAGCAGGGAGTGGAGGTGGCTCAAGTGATTAGGCACCTCCCTCCCACATCGGAGGTCCCGGGTTTGGTACCTGGTGCCTCCTAAAGAAACAAGGAAGACGAACAGACACAGCAAGTGCAAACAACAAGGGGGTGGGGAGAAATAAATAAATCTTAAAAAAAAAAAAAGAAAAGCAGCCACTGGATTCGGTCATCCGGGGACCCCTGGTGCCACCAGACAAAGGGACAGAAGAATCAGAGGGCCCCCTTTGGCCAGACTCTTGTGCAGAAAGTATTTTCATCCGTGTTTCTTCAGCAGAGAAAAGAGACTCAAAGAGGACAAGGGACCATCCAAGGGCACATCCCCATCTCCCCCATTCCACATCTTTCCCTATCTCGGCATCTGAGCCCTAACCCCCCGGCTGCATTTTCCCTATATTCTCTCAAGTCACCCTCCTCTTCATCTAGGCTCCCACCACCATGCCCAGTGGGGAGGCCAATGCCAGCAGAACCCTTGGCAATGTCACCATGGAGAAGTGTAAGTGCCTGCTGCTGCTTCCAGCCCCTGGGGAGGACAGCTGCCAACCACCCCTCCACCCTGGGCTTGGGCCTCACCTGGTGTCCAGACTGAAAGGGTCCAGGAGGGGGTGAAGGCATGGGGTCCTGGGAGCTGGCGAGGGGGTGGTGTTGGCGCTCAGCCACCTGTTGCTGCTCTCCTCCCCCCTCAGGCCACCACATCTTTGTGGCCACGAGGCTGCCTGACCTGGCCGTGGGGCTCATCCTGCTGGCCGGCTCCCTGGTAGTCCTGTGTGCCTGCCTCATCCTCCTCGTCAAGATGCTCAACTCCCTGCTCAAGGGCCAGGTGGCCAAGGTCATTCAGAAGGTCATCAACACGGGTGAGCCCTGGGGAGTGGGGGTGTGGGGGCAGGCTACATCCTGCCACTGCCTGGCTGTGTGATCTGGGCAAAAGCCCTACTCTCTCCGAGCCTCAGTTTCCCCATCTGAACAAAGAAGGGGGTTGGGCCAGGTGACTTTGGAGGCCCCCGAGGTGTGGGCGGCCCCTCTGGTGGGGGTTTCCATTCTAGCAGGCGGCTCGAAGATGCTCAAAGGCCAGCATTGGAGTCAGCCAACAAATACTCACTGAGCCCCTCCTGGGTGCCAGGCACCGTGGAGTGCCAGGGACACAGAGGTGAGCCAGGAGAGATGGAGCCTGCGCTCAGGGGGCTGGCAGCACGGTGCATGGAGTCAGGCAATAAAAAAAATTCAGAGAAAGAGAGAAGTAACTGCCAAGGAGAGAGCAAAACAGGACGAGGCAACAGAATGTGGAAGAGGCTCCTTTGGATGGGCGGGCAGCGGCCTCCCTGAGGTGACATTCAAGCAGGGGCCTAAATGATCTCTCCATTGAGGGGGAAGAGCATGCCCCACAGAGGGAACAGCCAGGGAAAAGGCTCAGAGGTAGGAACCAGCTCAGCAGATCTATGGCAAGGAAGGCAGTCACAGAGAGGAAGGGGGAGAGGGGCAGGGGCAAGGGCAACAAACGAGGCAGCAGGGGTGGGGGCCAGGCCATTCCCCAGGAGCCCCACTCAAAGCCTGGCTTTTCTCCAGGGTCAGAGGAGCCCCAGGAGGGTTTGTGGTGGTGGTGGGGGGCACCCTCTGATTTTTTCTTTTTTTAAAGATTTATTTATTTATCCCCCCCGCCCCCGTTGTCTGTTCTCTGTGTCCATTCGCTGTGTGTTCTTCTGTGTCTGCTCGTCTTCTCTTTAGACGGCACCGGGAACCCATCCTGGGAACTTCTGGAGTGGGAGAGAGGTGCTCAATCTCTTGCGCCACCTCAGCTCCCTGGTCTGCTGCATCTCTCATTGTCACTCCTCTGCATCTCTTTTTGTTGTGTCATCTTGCTGAGCCAGCTTTCTGCGCAGGCCAGCTCTCCGCATGGGCTAGCTTGCTTTCACCAGGAGGCCCTGGGAATCAAACCCTGGATCTCCTATATGGTAGACGGGAGCCCAATCGCTTGAGTAACATCCACTTCTCCACTTTGAGCTTTGGGGACACTGATTGGCCCTGGGCAAAGCCGCTGGACAACTGCTGGACTCGGGTTGCAGCCAGGGTGCTGTGGGAGGACAGAGAATTGAGAAACAATATCTGCCCGAGGGCAGGGGTCTGGGAGGGCTTTCTGGAGCAAGCGATATCCATACTGAGCCCGGAGGCTGAGTAGTTAGTCTAGCAGGAGATTCCTGGCAGAGAGATGGGCCTGGAGCAGAGGCATGGCAGAGTGAGAAGGGCCTGAAAAAAAAGGGGGGCACCTGGAAGCCCCTGCATTTGGCCAAGGGACTGACAAGGTCCAACCTGGAAACTGGCATCCAAATACCTCCTCCAGGAGGCAGGGCCTCTGCATCTCTCTTGGGGGCCTCGCCGCTGACCCATGCCCTGCTGGGTGGGGGGTTTCGTTGCAGACTTCCCGGCACCCTTCACCTGGGTCACGGGCTACCTTACCATGGTGGTGGGCGCTGGCATGACCTTCATCGTCCAGAGCAGCTCTGTGTTCACTTCCGCCATCACTCCTCTCATCGGTGAGGGCCCACGCCCCGGTGGTGGTGGGGCCAGCAGGGAAAGGGCTGGAGGAGGGAGCTGGGGAGGATGGAGGGCAGGGAGCGGGTACCATGTTCCCTCTACCCTCTGCCCCCAGGCCTTGGTGTGATCAGCATCGAGCGGGCCTACCCCCTTACCCTGGGCTCCAACATCGGCACCACCACTACGGCCATCCTGGCTGCCCTCGCCAGCCCCCGGGAGAAGCTGTCCAGCGCCTTTCAGGTGCGCTGGGGGCAGGGTCGGCCCCAGGGCTCGGGTGTGACAGCATGGCACAGATGGGTTTTGGATGCCCATTAGGTGCCACTCCCCTCTGCCAGGCTCTTTGGAAATTAATAGTGAGCACAGGAGAAAGACCTGGTGTCACCCACAAGATCTTTGAGACTGATTCTGGAGAAGAGGGCCTCTAAGAGGGGGCCTCCTGGGACAGGGACAGCCATGGAGGGGAATCGATGAGCGAAGGAGAAACCAAGGGCCTGTGGTCAGGGCATTGACCAATCAGGAGACCAGAACTGCTGGGCCAGTTGTGAATATCCCTTTCAGCTGCTGGATCTTGGCAAAACCTGCCAGGAAACTCCCACATGAGGGGTCAGTTGGGAGTGGGGGGAAATGGAGAGTTCCGGGCAGCGGTTATTTCCCAACTGGTCCAGAATTTTTTTTTTTCTCCTGGGCCTTCCAGCAAAACCCAGAAGACCTACTAGACAAATTCTTTTTTTTTTTTTTTTAAAGATTTATTTATTTTATTTATCCCCCCCTTTGCTGCTTGTGCTGCTGTGTCCATTCGCTGCGTGTCTTCTCTGTGTCTGTTTATCTCCCCCTTGCTGTGAGGTCTTGCCGCATCAGCCCACGGCTCTGCGTGAGCCGGCCCGCCCTCACAAGGAGGCGCGGCGAACCCGGGGCCTCTCATATGGTAAACGGGTGCTCTATCCATTGCGCCACACCCGCTTCCTGCCGTGAGGTTGCTGCATCAGCCCACCACACCGCTCAGGCCGGCGTGCCCTCACAAGGAGGCCTCCGGACGCGAACCCGGGCCTCCCATATGGTAAACGGGGGCTCTAGCCACTGAGCCACACCCGCTTCCCTAGACAAATTCTAAAAGAGCTGTAACACTCCATATTTTTCAATATTTTAACAACTGGGTGCAGCCACCTCGGGGTGGCCCCAGGAGATGCCGGGGCTCTGCACTCTCTCCTGGGCCTGCACCCACCCGTGTGCACCCTCCCCTCTGCAGATTGCCCTCTGCCACTTCTTCTTCAACATCTCGGGCATCCTGCTGTGGTACCCAGTGCCCTGCACCCGCCTGCCCATCCGGATGGCCAAGGCCCTGGGCAAGCGCACAGCCAAGTACCGCTGGTTCGCCGTCCTCTACCTCCTTGTATGCTTCCTGCTGCTGCCCTCGCTGGTGTTCGGCGTCTCCATGGCGGGCTGGCGGGCCATGGTGGGCGTGGGCGCACCCTTTGGGGCCCTGCTGGCCTTCATAGTGCTGGTGAGCAGCCTGCAGAGCCGCAGTCCCGGGTGGCTGCCCAAGTGGCTGCAGACATGGGACTTCCTGCCCCGCTGGATGCACTCGCTGCAGCCCCTGGACCGCCTCATCACCCGGGTCACCCTGTGCTACGCCAGGCCCGAGCCCCGCTCGCCCCCACTGCCCGCCAGGGTCTTCCTGGAGGAGCTGCCCCCTGCCACGCCTTCCCCCCGCTTGGCCCTGCCCACTCGTCACCATGCCACCCGCCTCTAGGCCACCGGCCCAGCCTGTGCACGGTGCCTGGGGTGGGAGGGCAGGGGAGAGTGTGTGCGTGCACATGCGTCTGAGCCACTCTGGCTGTGAGTCCGTCCTGATGCGAGTCCCCAGCAGACTGGGCTGGTGTGACCGAGGGTTGGTGGGCAGGCACCTGTGGGCACGTTTGGGGGAAAGCCCTCCTGCTATTGTGCAGGCGTGCACATGCTTATGTTTTGTACACGCGTGGGCTGGGGCGTGTGTGTACAGACGCAGCTGTGGGTGTTGGTGTCCCTGCTGCAGGGTATCTGGGTAGGATCTGGAGACTTTGTACGTGTGAGCAGAGGCCGTGCTTGTATCCCTGTGTATACCCGGTAGGCTTGGCAGGAGGGAGGGCTGCTCGGAGGATGTGGCTGTGTGGCTGTTTTTGCTTGGGCATATACATGGGTGCCTGAGTCAGTGACTGGGTTCTCGCCCCCTCCGTGCCACATTTCGTCCTCCACCATACCATTCTCATCCTCACCCAGGGTTTTGGTACCACCACCGACAACCCCCTTCCCAAACACTGCCTGATGAAAAAAAATAATAAGTAAACTTTCATCGTGTATTTGGAAGTCTTTTTGCTCCCCACCTATGTCCGGAAGGCCAGACCATGGTTTGGGGTCCAACAGCACCTGCTGCCCTCCCAAAGACTTGCTCGAACAAGCAGCCAGCTCTGCCCTGGCCAGTCGCCGTCTTCGTGCTGGATCTGGAGGAGTGGGCATTGAGAGCGCTCCCTAATTCTGTGCCTGACCCTTGCCTTAAGGAGTCCAATCCACAGTTCAAATGCACTGGGAGCATCTCTTGGGGCTTGGGCCACCCCCAAAGCAAGTGCAAGGGTTCCGTGGACCTCTACGCCCAACCGCCACTGGGCTGGATCTCTTCTGGTCTCCCCTTGCCCTCTGAGCCCACCTCTCTCCCTCCCACTCCCCCTTTCTGGAACAAGAGCAGTGCTTCAGAAAATGAGTGATGGTGGGGGCCTGTCAGGGCCATGGGGGAGGGGGCAGGGAGGGTGAAGGTGGACAACGGAGGCTGTGCCCTGGACCCCAGTGCATGGAGGGGTGGGAACCAGACACCCTCCCTCCCACCTTTGGCCTTTAATAAACTAGATCTCCCCCTTCAAGGCACCCAAGGGGTTCAATTCCTTCTCCAGAGGGCCCCTGGAGCTGAGGCCTGCAGAGGGAGAGTCAAAGTTCCTACCTCTAGTCCAGGGACTCCTCTGGGGGCTTCAGGTCCCCAGGAAGGCAGTAAGGGAGAAGGGAGGCCATAGGGCCCCAGATCAGGGGGTGTAAGGGATTTGGACAGGGCACCAGGTGGGACTTTTCCCCTGTGCAGTAAGTAGGGGGAGCTGAAGGAATCTTGGGGCCCCAGAGCTGCTTTCCCACCTCCTACTTCACACACTGCCGTCCAGGCACAACACTTGCTCCTGCTTCCTGCTCCAAATGGAGGCATGAGAAGTACACCAGCCTCCAGCCTGACTCCCTGACCCCTCAGGCACTAGCTGGAGGATGGGGAGAGAGGAGGGAACTCCTTTTACTCTTTGTCACGCACAGATGTGCCGAATTTTTGTGAGAAAGGATGCTAAGGCCGGAACTAGAGGGGGGATGTGTGAAGAGAAGACCCCAACCTCGGACCCTTCCTCAAGTGGGGCATTCTCTAGGGCCCCCGGGGACAGGGCCAAACAAAGCACAGGACTCGGGCCAGAGGGCGCTTCAGAACACCCAGGAATGGGAGGGCGGGGTCCAGGGCACAGAAGGCCCGGCAGCCTCCGGACTCATAATCCCAGGCGCGCCAGGTAACCCTGGATCTTCTGCTCAGCAGATTCCCTCCTCCGCAGCTCCCCGCGCGCGCAACGGGAGGAGGAGACCACCGCGCTAGGTGAGCGTTTATTCGCGGGCAGCCGGGCAGTCCCGCCAGCTAGGTGCCCTGCATGCGCAGCCCGCGGATCAGCTCGTGCACAGTCTTGTTGAGCACGCCTCCGTGCACGCCGCGCCGGCCCATGAGCACGAGGAGCGCGCGCGGCGTGTGGCCCACGCAGACAGAGCGGCCGTCCGGGCCCTTGGTGCGCGCGTCCAGCACGCAGTCGCCCTCGGCCAGCAGGTGGTCGCGGATAACGCAGCAGCGGCGGCCCGCCAAGCTCAGGCCCGCCTGCAGGAAGGTGCGCCGGTCGCGTCCCGTGAGCACGCCCACCTCCTGCGGCGAGATGGCCGCCAGCAGGCCCCCGGGCCGCGACGCCCACACGCAGCGATTGTCCGAGTGGCCCACGATGGCCACGTCGTCGATGCGCTGGTCCCGCAACACCGCGCTGATGTAGCCCTTCCAGTCACCCATTCCAGCTCGGAGCGCGCCCCTTTCGCCTCGCGCTGCCCAGCAGGGGACGTCCCACTGCAGCCTGGAACGCCCGATGCACTATGAGAATGGAGGGGGCTGTCACGGGGGCGGCCCGGTGACATCACAGAGCTGCCACGTAGGCTGGAGAAGAGGCGGGGAGCGGGAAGGGACGTGCGCCGCGTCAGCCTGGTGCAATTCTAAAGATAGCACGCAAGCGGGAACCGCGTCAGGGTTTGAATTACCCTCAAAACCCAACTTCGCTGACCCATAAATCACAGTCCACGCGGTTGAAGAACAAAAAAGGAGCTGGCTACGGCTGGGCAATCGTGCTTCCCAGCCTGGCTCTGGTTCTCAAACGTGAGTCTCAGAACCTCCTGGCTGTGAAACAGATTGCAGGGGCTCCATCCCAGAGCTTCTGATTCAGTAGTATCAGAATTTGCATTTCTAACAAGTTCCCTGGCAACGCGGCTGCTGGTCCCCTCACATGAGATGGGGAGGTGGTATTCCAAGGCGGCCGCCCTCGAGAACGAAACTATTATTTTAATGTTGGGGTTTTCTAACAGTGCTGCTCCACCTTGGGTGCAGATGGAATCACCTGCGGAGTTTTATACACATACCGTTACCCAGGTGCCATACCTAGAGATCTGATTTAATTGGTCTGGGGTGGAGCTTGGGCAGATTCTCCCCAGGCGATTCCGTATAGCTAAGGTTGAGAACTGCGGCTCTAAGAACTTCAAAGGCTAATGTTAGCTCAATCGACGTTAGCCGGACGTGAATCTAAATCTTGCATTGATGAGTTCTCCTGGACCCCGTTCTTTGCAGGGCTGTGGTTTTAGAAAGCGCGCACCAGTTTTCTGCCTTGGCATTTGCCAACGGGACCCCCGAAGCATGTTCCCTCTCAAGCACTTTCAAAGCATTTTATTGGTGCCTTCTCCAGGCCTGGCACCCGGCAGGCGGCGCTGGGGGAAAACAGGACACAATCCCTGCCGTCCGTGATCGGACCCCAGTTACCCTCCGGCTCCAAGACCGCCCAAGAGGGAAAGACGATCCTGGGTCGGTCAGGAAGAGGTGTGTTCCTGGATCCAGTCCAGGTAGTAGGCCACGTCGGTGTAGACGCCTGGCTTGTGGCGGTCGCCGCAGCCTGTGCCCCAGCTGACGATGCCCCGCAGGGTGAGCCGGCGGTCAGCGGTTTCCTCCTCGCACACCAGCGGGCCACCGGAGTCCCCCTGGGTAGGGGACACGAAGCCCAGCATCCTCAGCTGGGGTTCTGCGCCTGGGGGGAGGGCACTCACCCGGCCCAAGGGCTCACCTGACACGCGTCCGTGCCCCCCTCCAGGAAGCCAGCGCAGAGCATGCCGGGGGCGAAAGCGGTTCCGTGCACGTCGGGGGCGGAGCAGCGCTCCGAGGGGATGAGCGGCACCTGCGCCTCTTGCAGGAAGCTAGAATATTCCTCCGCCCCTGCCCACCGAGAGCGTCTTCTTCACACCTCACCCCCGCGGGTTGCCGCCGGTGGGCGGTGGACCTGGCTGTGCCAGGCGCTTCCGAACCCACTCACCTCCTGCCCCCTTCGCAGCAACCCCGAGAGTTGCCATTAACAATAGAGGAGGAAACTGAGGCTCGGAGAGAAACCGAGATTCGAATGGGC
>JAQZBX010062530.1:0-16869 GCA_029593785.1 Cabassous unicinctus
TCAATATAATAAAATACAGTCAATAGGGTATCACCCCCAGAGAAACAGACCAGTTTACAAACATAATTAATATCTCTTTTGAATTCATAAGCAATATTAAGTTGTCACATGAATAAATATCTCCAGATGAATGAAAACAAGAACACAACACATCAGAACCTACAGGATGCAGTGAAGACAGTGTTGAAAAGGAAATTTATAACCCTCAATGCTTACATTAAAAAAGAAAAAAAAGCTAAAAACAATGATATAACTACACAGCTGTACAAACAAAGAAAGAACAGCAAACTAATCTCAAAGAATACAGAATGAATGAAATAAAAAGATCAGAGAACAAATAAATGAACTTAGCAACAAAAAAGCAACAGATAGCTTTCTGAGGAACTGCCAGACTGTCCTCCACAATGTTTGCACCATTCTGCATACTCACAGACGTGGATAAGCTTTCCCATTCCTCCACATCCTCTCAAAACTTGTAGTTCTCTTTTTTTTTAAATAGCTGCTAGTCTAATGGGTATAAGATGATATCTCATTGTACTTTTGTTTTCATTTCCCTAATAACTAGTGATGGTGAGCGTCTTTTAATGTGTTTTTTAGTCATTTCTATTTCTTCTTTGGAGAAGTGTCCACAGAAATTACTTGATTTTTTAAGCAGGCTGTTTGTCTTTAATTTCGAGGTGTACAATTTCTATAAATATGCTGGATATTACGCTCGTATCAGATATATATGGCTACCAAATATTTTTTTCCCATTGAGTAGGCTATCTCTTTTCTTTCTTGACAAACACCTATGAGGTGCAAAAGTTTTAATTTTGAGGAAGTCCCATTTATCTATTTTTTCTTTCTTTCCTTGTACTTTGGCTGTAAAGTTAATGAAACCATTTCCTAATACAAGATCTTGCAGAGACTTCTCTAACTTATCATACAAGTTCTTTATGGTCTTGGCTCTTATATGTTAATCTTTGATCCATCTTGAGTTAATTTTTGTGTAAGATGTGAGATGATGTTCTTCTCTTATTCTTTTGGATATGGATATCCAGTTCTTCAAGCACTATTTGTTGAAGACCCCATGCTCCTGCAGTTGAGGTTGCTTGTGGCCTTGTCAAATATCAGTTGACTGTATATGTGAGGATTCGTATAAGAACACTCAAGTTGGTTCCATTGATCAGTATATCTATCCTTGTTCCAATACCATACAGTTTTGAACACTGTAGATTTGTGGTATATTTTAAAGTCAGGTAGTATGATTCCTCTGATTTCGTTTTTTTCTTCAATGTATCTTTGGATATTTGAGGCCTCTTGCTCTTCCCAATATATTTCATAGTTAGCTTTTCCAATTCAGTAAGAAATGTGGTAATTTTTCTTGGGATTGCATTAAATCTGGAAATCAGTTTAGTTAAGATAGACATCTTAATCATATTTAGTCTTCCAATCCATGGTCAGGGAATATTCTTCCATTTATAAGGTCTTCTTTGATTTCCTTTAATAGTGTTGTGTATTTTTTGTGAACAAGGTATTTACATCTTTAGTTACCTTTATTCATTGGTATTTGATTCCTTTAGTTGCAATTGTAAATGAGATGTTTTCCTTGATTTCCCCCTCTGTTTGCTGATTACTTTTGTACAGAAATTCTACTGACTTTTGCACTTTAGTCTTATAACCTTCCAATTTACTGAACTCATTTGTAAGGTCTAGAAGCTTTTTTGTGGATTTCTCAGGTCTCTCTATGTATAGGATCATGCCATGTTCAAATAGTGAAATTTTTACTTCTTCCTTCCCAATTTGATTGCTTTTGTATCTTTTTCTTGCCTAAGTGTTCAAGCAAATACATCTAACACAATGTTAAATAAGAAAGTTGGCAATGGGCATCCTTGTCTTCCTCCAGATTTTAGAGTAAAAGCTTTTTGGGATTTCACCATTGAATATGATATTACCTATGGGTTTTTCATATATACCCTTTATCATTTTGAGAAAGTTTCCTTCTATTCCTAGATTTTGAAGTGTTTTTAACAGGAAAGCATGCTGTGTTCTGTTGAATGCTTTTTCTGCATCTAGAGAGATTTTCATGTGATTTTTTTTTCCTTTTGATCTGTTTATATGCTGTATTACATTGATTGATTTTTTTATGTTGGACCAGCCTTTCATACTTGGGATAAAACCAAATAGTTCATGGTGTATAATTCATTTGACTTGTTGTTGAATATGATTAGCAAGTATTTTGTGGAGGATTTTAGCATCTAGGTTCATTAGAGAGATTGGTCTATAATTTTCTTTTCTTTGGCATCTTTGTTCCACTTTGTTATTAGGGTGATGTTGGCATCATAGAATGCGTTAGGCAATATTCCTCCATTTCTATTTTTGGAAGACTTTATGCAGGATTGGTGTTCATTCTTTCTTGAATGATTGGTAGAAATCATCTCTGAAGCCATCTGGTGCTGAGCTCTTCTTAATTGGGAGGTTTTTATGTCTAAAACAATCTCATTGCTTGTGATTGGTCTGTTGAGTTCATCAAATTTTTCTTTCTTCCGTGTAGGCTCCTTGTGTGTTTCTAAGAATTTGTCCATTTCCTCTAAATTACCCATCTTGTTGGCATACAATTTTTCAAAATATCTTCTTATGATACTCTTTACTTCTGTGGATTCAGTGGTTATATCCCCTCCCTCTTTACTTATTTTATGTATTTGCATCTTCTCTCTGTTTTTCTTTGTAAGTCTAATTAAGGGTTTGTCAATTTTATTAATCTTCTCTAAGAATCAGCTTTTGGGTTTGTTTATTATTTTTTTCTAGTGCTTTCTTATTTTCAATTTCATTTAGCTCTGCTCTAATCTTTATTTTCTTCTTTCTACTTCCTCTGGGGTTAGTTTGTTGTTCTTTCCTTATGTCCTCCAGCTGTGCAGTTAGGTGTTGATTTTAGCTCTTTCTTGTAACTTTTATGTAACTTAAAGCTTCTAGGAAGAGAAAATGAAAAAAATAAGGCATTAGGAGAATAAATGGAAGAAAATGTCACTGTACATACAAGACAACAGAGCTTACAAAGATGAAAGATATGATGTCAAAATTTTTTTAATTTTTTTACTATTTCTTTTTTGTATTTTTTGTCATTTTTAACATTCATTATTATTACATTTTCCTATTAATTTTATTTGGTTGTATATTTGGCTTCATTTTTGAAGATGTTTCGGATTATAGAAGAGTTAAAACTGTGGCAGGGAAGGATCATTGGTATGGGTTGTCATTGATCAGAGATGCATTGGAGGAGGTTCACCTGGGGCATACCTATAAAGCATAAGAAAGAGTTCAAGTGTCCATGGGTCATTGTCACAGTGGGTGGAGATCCACACAATAACTGAAAGAATATACATTTCCCTTCCTAAGGATTTCTTCTATGTTCTCAAATGGGACAGCAAGGCTCCCCTGTGTACAGTTGCAGGGGCTACTGAAAGAGCATGGACCATTCATGGGGTGTTGATATTGATGACTTTACTTATGAACTTTTTCCTTTGAAATTGAAACTTAACCTAGTATTATATGTTTCCTAAGAGTTACCTCCTGATAGCTTACTTGTTGCTCAAAAATGGCCTCTCTCTAAGCCAAACCCAGCATAAAAATGCATTATATGACTCCCAGGGACGAACCTCCTGGAACTGAGGGATTACTACCAAGCACCAACTACCAAAACAACTGGAAGAAGACTGACCAAAAGGGGAAAAATGTAAAGACAAATGAGTTTATATGGTTAAGATACTTCAAAGTGAGTCAAGAAGTCATCCCAGAAGTTAAGCTTATGGACATCTCAGCAGGATTCCATTAGCTGCCATCTTAAAGATTGCCTCAAATAATGTGGTTTCTGAGGGCTCTAGAGACATCCAGACACTATAAGCAAGGCAGACAGCTCAGGATTTTGGTGTCCTGCCTGTGCTTCCTAGTATGACAAAGTATGATTCATCATGGTTTCCCTACACATAGATTTTTGGCCCTTTCTATTCGAATGTATAGTTAGTACTAGCGTTATTAGATTTGTATCCAAGAGTTAAATCTTTGGTCTTTCCATGTGCCAATCAAGTCCTAAATCTCAAGAAAGTTTCAACATCTACTCTCCAGTTCATTTGACTCACCCCAGGCAACTAACAAGAAAATGATGATGGACAATGATCATCCCAAGGGACAGAGACTGTCTGCAACTGCAAGGAAGATAGTCCCATCCATCTGTCCCTGGGATCTAAGCCCCCTCTCAATTAGAGGCAGACTGGCCATCACCATCCCAGAATCCTCAGGATTGGGGAATGAACAATGGGCTAGAGTAGACTTACTGTTTTTCTACTATATACTTATTGTTAGTGCAACAATTGAAAAACTTTTATCATTTATGTAGAGGCAGTGTCCTCCAGAGGTTCTGAGGTGAGAAAGAAAGAAAAATAAGTGTAATATGGGGGCATTTTGGGGACATTGGAGATGTCCTGGATGATGTTGCTATGACAGATACATGCCGTTATATATCTTGCCATAACTTAAAAAATTGTGCTTGAGAGAGTTTAAAGTATAATGTTAAGTATAATCCAGACATAGTGACAGTGCTTCAATATGTGTTCATTAATTTTAACAAATGTACCACACTAATGAATGATGTTGTTTATTTGGGAATATGTGTGAGGGGAAGGGAGTGGGACATACAGGTATTCCCTACATTTTTTATGTAAAAATTTATGTAATCTAAATATCTTTTTAAATAGTAAAATATACCATAGATTGAATTAAAAAAAACCAAAAGTGGTTCTCTGAAAAGTTTTATTAAATTGTCTAAACCTTAGCTAGTCTTACAGAGAAAAAAGAGAAGATGCAAATAAATCAAATAAATATGAATACAGAGACATTACTACTTGCCCTGCAGTTATAAAAGAAATGATGAGAAGTTACTATGACCAACTGTATGCCAAAAAATTAGATGATGTAGATGAAATAGAAAAAAATTCTAGGAATGTATTAACTGCCCACACTGGCCCTAGAAAAAATGGAAGACCTCAACAAAGCTATCAAAAATAAAGAAATTGAAACAGATATTAAACGACTCTCAAAAGTGAAAACAACAGGACCAGATGGTTTAACAGGTGAGTTTACGAAGCATTCAAAGATGTAATAATTATCTTACTCAATTTCTTACAAACAATTAAACAAAAAGTAATTCTACCAAACTCATTTTACATAGTCAAATTCACATTAATACCAAAGTCAAATAAAGATATTATGAAAAAAGTAATTAACTGACCCATTTCCCTTATGAATACTGATGCAAAAATTCTCAAGAAAATACTTGCTAATCAAATTCAACAACCAATTATAAAAATTATTCATCATGATCAACTCGATTTTATAATAGGCATGTAAGTGTGGTTCAACACAAGAAAATCAGTCAGCATAGTGAATGACATTAATAAATCAAAGAAGAAAAATTCCATAATCCTACTGATGGTCTCAGAAAGACATTTGACAAAATACAGCACCCTTTCTTTCTTTTGTTTTTAAAGATTATTTTTATTTATTTATTTACCCCACCCCCCTGTTGCTTGTGCTCACTGTGTCCATTTGCTTTGCATTTCTCCTTATCTGCTTGTCTCCCTTTTTTGCGTCATCTTGCTGCACCAGCTCACCGTGCCACACTGGCCAGCTTGCATTCACCAGGAAGTCCTGGAAAACAAAGCTGGGGCCGCCATATGGTAAATGGGAACCCAACCGATTGAGCTACAGCCGCTTCCTCCCTTTCTTGAAAAAAATATTCAAAAGAAAATGAAGGAAACTTTTCCAACATAATAAATGCCATATATGAAAAATCCACAGCTAACATTGCACTCAATTGTGAAAGACTGACAGCTTTCCTGTTGAAATCAGGGACAAGGCAAGGATGCCTACTGTCAATATTTTGTCAATATATTGTTCAATATATTGTTAGAGGGTCTTGTTAGAGCAATCAAGCAAGAAAAAGAAAGAAAAGGCATTCAAATCAGAAAGTAAGAGTAAAATATCCACTATTCCCAGATGATACGATCCTATACCTAGGAAGTCCCAAAAAATCTACAAGAAAGCTGAAAGAGCTAATAAACAATCTCAGTAGTGTCAGGATACCTCAGCAATACGTGAAAATCAGTGGTGTTTCTTTACACTAATAATGCACAATTTGAGGAGGAATTCAAGAAAAATTTCCATTCACAATAGGGACTAAGAAAGTCACATATTTAGGATTAAACTTAATCGAGGATATAAAGCACTTGTAGTCAGAAAATTACAATGCACTGATAAAATAAATTTTAAAAAGACCTAAATAATTCAAAGAATTTTCCATGCTCATGGATTGGAAGAGTAAATATCATTACGATGTCAATTCTACAAATATTGATATACAGATTCAATGCAATCCCAATAGAAATTGCTCTAGCATTTTAAAAACAAATGGCAAAAATAATTATCAAATTTATTTGGAAGGATAATGGGTCCTGAATAATGAGAAACTTCTTAAAAAAGAAAAGCGACATTTAAAGACACCCACTTCCAGAGTTTAAACGATATTACCTAGGTACAGTGATAAAAATAGCATGGTACTGTCATAATGATAGACATATAGATCAATGGAACAGAACTGATGGTTCAGAACAGACCCTCACATCTACGGTCAAGTTATTTTTGACAAGACTTTCAAATGAATCCAGCTGGGTAACAACAGTGTATTCAACAAATGGTGCTGGGATAACTGAATATTCATATCCAAAAGAAGAAATAGGACCCTTATCTAACACCTTATACAAAAATTAACTCAAAATGGATCAAAGACATAAACATAAAAGATAGAACAATAAAGCTCGCAGAAGAAAATTAGAAAAACATCCTCAAGACCTGGTGGTAGGTGGTGCATTCTTAAATCTTACACCAAAAACAGGAGCAATGAAAGAAAACATGGATGAATGGGACCTCCTCAAATTTAAATACTTTTGTAATTCAAAAGCCTTCATCAAGAAGGTGAAAGACAACCCAATCAATGGGAGAAAATATTTGGAAGCAACATATCCGATAAGGGTGTGATTTCCATTCTAAAAAAAGATCGTACACCTCAACAATAAAAGAGCAAGTAAACCAATTTAAAAAGGACCAAAGATTTACCTAGACATTTCTCCAAAGAAATATAAAAGGCAAAAAGCACATGAAAAAATGTTCCATATCACTAGCTAATTAGGAAATGCAAACCAAAGAATGAGATATCATCTCACACTGCATAGAAATGCAAAGGACATTAATAAAAATAAAATAAACAAAGCAATAAGTGCTGGAGAGGTTGTGGAAATAAGAATACTTCTTCACTGTTGGTGGGATTGTAAAATGGTGCAGCATCTGTAGAAGATAATTTGGCAGTTCCTCAGGAATTTAAATATAGGACTGCCTTAAGATCCAGCAATTCCTTTCCTAGGAATATATACAGAAGAACTGAAAACTGTGACATGAGCAGGTATCTGCACACTGGTGTTCATAGTGGTATTATTCACAATTGCCAAAAGATGAAAACAACCCAAGTGTTGATCAACCAATGAATGGATAAACAAAATGTGGTATAAACATTCAAAGGACTACTATGCTGAAGTAAGACAAAATGATATTGGGACACATGGATGAATCTGGAAGACATTATAAGTGAAATAAGCCAGACACAGACAGACAAATATTGAATGATCCCACTAATTTGAACTAAATAAGAAGAATAAATGCAAGGAGTTAGAACCAGACTATATGTTAGGAGATAAAAGGATGGTTTTGAAGGTGTATTGATGCTTAACGCATGTAGGAGTTTTAAATAACTTGATTATAAAAGTGTGGAAATGGATTAAGTTGGTAACATCAATATAGCAGCTGCTATATAGATGGGAATGTGGCTGACAGGGGTAGTCTAGGGATGTGGATATTGGTTGGAGAATGGCTTGAGAATTGTCTGGGGACTAAGTGGTACAGTGGGACCAGGGGTGGATGAAAATTGTGGTTGGTAATGCAAACCCAGGAGTGTCCTGTGAGTTGGAATGGATGTGCATTAGTGTTACTGGGTGGTGGGGGTGTGGAGGGGCATGGGAGAAATGCAATTGGTGTGAACTATGGACTGTATTTGACAGCAATAATGTAGCATTCTTGCATCAATGCAGAGATGTACTGTATTAAGGCTAGTGGCGTATGGGAAAATTTGCCAAAATTAAACTATAAACAATGGTTAGCTGTAATAGTCTGTAATAGTCTGATGATATTATCTCATAATCTGCAACAAAAATTCTGCAACAGTGTGGTGTGTTGGTGAAAGGGTGTTGTATGGTAATTCAACACACGTGCATGACAGTTTTGAAAGTTCACAACTTCTGTAATAAAAATATATTAATAAATATAGAGAATTACCATATACTCTACCCATCCCCCTCCTCACATTCTCACATTAACATCTTTCATTAGGATAATACATTTGTTAAAATTGATTAATGTATAATGAAACATTGCTAGTAACCATGGTCTATAGTTTACATTATGGCTTACACTTTACACTGCATAATTTTATAGGTTTTTACAAACTGTGTAATGGCTATTATCCAGAATTGCAATGGCATGTAGAACAATTCCAATGTCCCACAAATATCCCAATGCCTTTCCTATTCTTCTCTCTCCTGCCCCTCAGAAACATTGGTGATCACTGTCTTTATATCAAAGATAAAAGTTTTTCCATTTCTAGAATAATAATAAGTGTACTTCAGTCCATACTCATTTTCCCCCTTAGGTTTGTTCATTTCTCAGTATTGAGGATTTGGGGATGGTGATGCCTACACTGTCTCCAATTGAGAGAGGTCTTTGATCTCATGGGGCAGATAGATGTAACTTAATTTCTTGCAGTTGCAGAGACTCTTGTCTTCCTGGGATGGGCAATCATATATTTCAAGGTAAAGCCAACTGATGGGGTGCAAATTTCCTGGGTTGCCTGTGCTGCCTAAAGTATCTGGATGTCTCTAGATCCATGAGAAGCACCCTTAGTTGAGGCATAAGTGTAGCCTCTGGAATGACCTCCCAAATCACTTTGAAATCTTTTAGCCATAAAAATTCATTGGTTTTAAATACTTCCATCTTTTGGTCTATGTCATTTTCCTTTCCTTTCCTAATGCATTTTCCAAATGCATTGCTAGTTGGCATTTGGTATTATTCCCTTAGTTCTGGGAAGTCTCATCCCTGGGAGTCGTGCCCCATGTTGGAGGGAAGATAGTGAATTTATATGTTGAGTTTGGCTTAGAGAGAGGCCATATTTGAGCATCAAGGAGGCTTTCAAGAGTTAACTCTTAGACAATATATATTATTAGGCTAAGTTTTGATTTCACAACAATGAGGTTTATATGTATAATCATCAATAAAAGAGTCTGGCATAGTGGTATGTCCTCCTTCACTAAGCACTGCCCATTTACTCTAGAGCTTGTTGCCACCCTAGTAAAGAAAGGAGTTGGACTACAAAAAATGGGAATTCATTTTCCCCCAGTTATTGTGTGGGTCTCCACCCACTGAGACAACATCTCCTGACAACATGAATCCAAATATATTCCATAGTGGCATCCTCCAAGTGCATCTGTAAGAGTTTGCATTATTTATGAATTCCAGAAATAAATATTGTATTATGTCTGTAAACCAGTCTTTTCCTCTCGGCATATTAGAGTCTATTGGGTTCAGAGGTTTTACATTTACTAATTCAATTATGGTTAGGGCATTGATTGGGCCACATCAGTAGGGTGTTAAATCCTGTGGGTGGGACTCACAGATAAAAGACATGGCAAAGGACAGAGTTGGAGTTTTGATGTTGGAGTCTTCAGATGGAGTCCTGGAAAGTAAGCACAGAGAGGAGCTTGGATATGAGGAAAGAGAGAAGGCCCCAGGAAGAGAAACAAGCCATTCACCTAATAGTCTACAACTGGCCTTGTGGAGATAACACAGCAGCTGTGTCCAGGGAAAGAAGGAAGCCAGTGGAAGAGAGGAACCCAGGAAGCCTGAACCCCTACAGATGTCAGCAATTTGCTCCAACACATGGCAATAAACTTTGGTGAGGGAGATAACTTGTACTTTATGGTCTGGTAACTGTAAGTGTCTATCCCAAATAAATAGCCTTTATTAAAATGAACTGATTTCTGATATTTTGCATCAGCACCCCTTTGGCTGACTAATATAGCACCCCTTCTCACACATTCCCCACCACTGATACCTCAAACCAATGATCTTCTCCTGTCACAGTTGCAATCTTTCTTCAATCCAAAACCTTCCTTAAAACAAAGCCAACAAAAATAATATTAAAAAAATATTTTTCCATTCAGCCTTTCATCACTGTAAGATCTCTTATCATTTATGTATATTAACAATTTCTTCTGTATGTTCCCTCTGTGTCTTATTTTTTTCACTTTATTTTTCAAATGGATTTAGGTTACAGAAAAGTCACATAGAAAATATAAGAGATAACCATTTAGTCCAATCCCTGTGTCCCCATATCCTACTTTATCAATGACATCCCTCATGAGTATAACATATTTGTTACAGTTGATGAACAAATATCAAAGCACCTAATACAGATTTGATAACAAAAATGCTTTTTGAGAAACAGTTTTAAAGATGAAATTTCTCAGTTTGTTCTGGGGTTTTAAATGGTTGTGTCATCTGATTCATTTAAGCAGGAGCCATGACTCTTTCCAGTGATCAAGAAATCATTGATCACCCATGCTGTGAATTTGCAAGAGATTCACAAAATATCACCATTGGATACTACTACTCAAATGCTCATTAAAGGCAAGCTTCTGAGTGACAGTGTATTTCACATTTCAACTGAGTTTTTAAAGTAAAAAAGTAAGAAGTTAAAAATTATTAAAACTGTTTTTACCTAGATAAATTTGTTAAAGATTAAACTCAGGGCTTAAAATTTGAATCTCAAACACCACCTGAAGGACATGAAAGTTGCTATATGTGCTCTGAATGATGCTCTTAGTTTTTGCACCTGAAAGCTTGAGATTTCTGAGAATGAACTGTGTAGTCTTATGGAGTGGGTGGCTGAATTACAAGGCAAATTGAATTGCTAATGTTCAGGGTGTCTGCTGTTAAAATGAGGACATTCATCAGGAAGAAGGGGATCCTGAGAGTGTCTTCTGCCAGATAAACTTTTAATACTCTGCCCTGAGGAATCAGCTACCTGACCTCTAGTCTGCCCTAAGTAATCAGCCTTCCCACTCAAATCTGAAGGATTTCCATAAGTGTAACTGTAATGGAAAATATGGAGTAGTTGGCTATTGAGACAACTAATTCCCCTCATGACCCATCACCATCACCCCTTTTTTAAATCCAAGACCTAAAATTGTATTGAAGTCCCAACAAACCCCAAAAGCTGAGGTACCAATTGTGAGCCATGTGTAGTTGTGCTGCAATCCACAAGAACTGTATAATGTTATGCATAGTTGTTTTGTAAATTCACGATGTTTGCTGAACACTTAGACTTTATGTATGTTCATGTATGAACGATATACTTCAATAAATTGTTTTTAAAAAATGCTTAAAGATATGAGAATGTTGAAGTGGATTTATCATGTAAGACCTGCTCATCCACCCAAGAAATGTCCAGAGGACACACCTTTCAACCAAATTATGAAGTACAAATTGTGAGAGAATTTCCATCATCACTTTCCCTGAAGGTCCCTTTTGACACTTTTTCTGTATATCAAATATTAGTATGGGGACTGCTGTCACTGAACTTATGTCCTTAAACACTATGAGGATGGCCATATTCTGGGATAGTAAAAGCCATGTGGCAGCACTTAATTGCCAAATATAAGGTGGATGCATCTACGCTAATGGAGAGCAGAGTAAAAGCTGTTACCAGAATATTCTGCCTCACAGAGACCACTGTTATCATAAGCATGGATATTTCCATAGAAGGGTCTGCGAAATCTGGTGCTACAAATGAGAAACTCATTGAGATGGTGATTTCTTGCAAGTGTACAAGCAAGGGACTGAGGGAATATTCCCCAAACCCAGTTCAAAGTAAAGAATGGAAGCTAGGGTTTTTATAGGCAAAGAAAAGGGAGTAGGGTTCCATGATCAAGTAATGACCACTTGATGCATTCTTGCTATGTCAGTGATGATGCTGGGTTTTTTTTAAAAAGTTTTTATGAGGGGGATGTGGGGAAATTTCTTACTCCTGTGTTATCTTAAGCATGCCAACCTCCTCCTTGTTTCCCCTGTTCACAGCCTGAGGAAATTTCCAAATTTTTTGGGCTATAAGGTGTTCCTGGCAGGATTCTGTGGTTTTGTTTTGAGATGTTGTCTTATTCCTGATGTACTTGGTAGTAGAAATGGAAAGGTCTCTTTAATGTCCTTATAAGAACTAAGAACAAAGCATAAACTACTAAGATTAGGTTAATAGAAAACCAGTTCAAATCCATCTTGGGAGGACATAGGAATTTTTCAGAGCTGCTTAAGCAAAGAAAATTTTGATAAGCACATTTTCCAGCTTTCATATGTGGTGTTGGCTAGTTGATCTTGGGGTTCCTAGAAGTGAAATAGATGGGCAGTCTACTAGATTCTTAAGCAGATGAATTTGAGGTCAAGTGAAGAAAAGCCTAACTTTGAATCACAAAAACAAATTCATGGCATTTCAATCACTTTCTAGACTTGGGACAGCTTACAGGCCCAGAATGCTTTGAATGAAGCCAACAGTAGTACATATGGAAAAAGACTCTCTTATGCTGCCAAAAACATATATTGTCAGTCTTACCCCCAGCAATTTTAAACAGACCAAGAGCCTTTAACCAGAGTGATTGTGCATTGGGGAAAAGGAAATGATCAGAAATTTCAGGCTTTCCTTCTTTCTGGCTCTGATCTGACCTGAATTCCATGAGGTTCAAAATACCACTTTGGCCTCCAATAAATGTAGGGGCTTATGGAAGTCAATGATCACTGGAGTTTTAATTCAGGTCTGTCTCTTCAGTGATTCCAGTGGTTTATGATCCTAATCTGTGGTGATTTCTTCAGTTCCAAAATGTAAAATTGAGATAGACATACTAAGCAATGGACAGAAACCCCACATTCATTCCCTGACCTGTGGAATTAAGGTTATTGTGGTAGTAAAGGCCAAGTTGAAGCCACTAGAACTGTCTCTAACCAGCAAAATATTGAAACAAAAGCAACAGAGGATTCTTGGAAAGATTGCAGAAATTAGTAACACCATCAAGGACTTGAAGGATGCAGGGCTAGTGATTCCCACTACATCCCCTTCATGTCTCCTACTGGGCTATGCAGAAAACAGATGGATCTTAGAGGATGACAGTGGATTATCATGAACTACACCAGATGCTGACTCCAATAGCAGCTGCTGTTCCAGAAGAGGTATCATTGCTTTATCAAACCATAACACTCACTGGTAACTAGAGCGGTAGTTTGAATTATGTTACTTGAAAAACTTCTTCTTAACCTTAATCCATTCCAGTGAGTGTGAACCCATTGTAAAGAGGACCTTTCAAGATGTTATTTTTAGTTAAGATGTATCCAACTGAATAAAGATGGGACTAATTCTGATTACCAGAGGCCTTGTAGAGAAGGCCACAGAGAGAACATCACAGGAAAAAGAAGGAAGGATAAGGAACCCAGAAGAGAAAGTAGACGGCATAATCATGTTTACTGACATTTGAGGGAAAAGCCGTGGACCCAAGGATCTCTAGGAATCAGCTCCATAACTCCACAGTGTTCAAAGACAAAATATCTCATTACTGACACATTGATTTTGGATTTCTCTTAGTCTCAAAAGTGTGAGCCAATCAATTTCCATTGTTAAAGTCAACCCATTGTATGGTAATTGTTTTAGATTTTGGGAAGTTAACATCCATGGTATGTAGATACTGATCTGGCAAAATATATATGTTTTGATACCTGTTAGTAAAAATCACCAGAAATAGTGCTTTCAGCTGACAATGCCAGAAAGAAATACACCTTCATTGTCCTACCTCAGGTGAATATCAACCCTCTGAGGTTATTTCATAATCAACTCTAGCTAACTTGATCAACTTTTCCTTCCACAAGACATCACACTGTCCATTCTATTGATGAAATTATGCTCATGAGACCTAGCAAGGAAGAAGTAGCAACTACTTTAGACTTACTGGTAAGACATTTGCATTTCTAAAGGTGGCAGGAAAAATCAACAAAAACTCAGGGATCTCCAAACTCAGTAAAATGTAGGTGTCCAGAAGTTCAGTTCATTTGTAAATATCCCCTCTAAGGTGAAGGATAAGCTGTTACTTCTGGATCCTCCTGTAATTAAAAAGGAGGCACAACACCTATCTTATCTCTTTTAGTTTTGGAGGCAACATATTCCTCATTTGGGTGTGGTATTCCAGCCCATTTAGTAAATGATCTGAAAAGCTGCTAGTTTTGTCTGGTGACGTGCAAGAGGAGCCTCTTCAACAGTTCAGGCTGCTGTGCCAATTGCACATTTAGGCCCTATGATCCAGTAGATCCAATGGTGCTGGAAGTTTCAGTGGCAAATGAAGAGGCTCTTTGGAGCTTTTGGCATAACCCTAAGGAAGAATCAAAATGCTGATACTTAGGAATTTGGAAAAAGCCTGTCATCCTCTATAGGTAAGGTCTTTCCTTTTGGAAAACATCTTTTGCACTGTTACTGGGTCTTAGCAGAGGCCAAACTCTTGCTTAAACATGGGCAACCCATTTGTAATGAGAACTGAGTTGCCTATCATGAGCTGGTTTATTCTCTGATCCACCAAGCCATAAAACTGAATGTGCACAGCAGCACTTTATCATTGAATAGACCCGGTATATAAAAAATATGTTTCATCCTGGCCCTGAAGGCACAGGTAAGTTGCAGGAGGAAGTGACCCAAATGCCCATGGCTCCCACTCCTGCCTCATTACCTTGTATTTCCCAGGCATCAGCAATGGCCTCATGGGGAGATCCCCACTCTGAGTTGACTGAGGAAGGAATATTTGAGTCTTGTTATTAAATGTTTCTGTATTATATAACCATACCATCTGTAAGTGGACAGCTGCAGCACAACAGCTCCTTTCTAGGACTTCCCTGAAAGACAGTGGTGAAGGGAAATCCTTCCCCTGGGCAGAGTTTTGGGCAGTGAACCTGGTTATGCATTTTGTTTGGGAGTAGAAATAGACAGAATTGCATTTGTATACTGATTTGGCTGGATGATCAAGGATTTGGAAGGAACGTGTATGGAAAATTAGTGATAAAGATATCTGGGGAAAAGGTATGTGTATAGACCTTTCTGGGTGGGCAAAAATAGAAAGATATTTGGTCTCTTTTCCCATCCACTCTTGTGACTGACAAATGGGCTTATGAAAAAAGTGGCCATAAGTAGCAGGTTGGAGGTTATGCATGGGCTCAACAACATGGTTTTCCCCTCACCAAAGCCAAGATGGCTATGGTCACTGTTGAGTGTCCAGGCTACCAACAGCAAAGACCAACACTCAGATCTCAATATGGCACCATACCCTGAGGTGATCAGCCTGTTACCTGAAGGCAGGTTTTTTACATTGGACTACTTTAATAATGGAAAGGGCTGTTTATTTCTCACAGGAATAGAGCTGTACACTGGATTTGGATTCGTCTTTGTTGCATGCAGTTCTGTGAATCTACAATTTGTAGACTTAAAAAATGCCTTATCCACCATCATGATATCTGTGGCAGTTTAAAATTATTTTATGAATCCCCAAAAGGGAAAGATTATGTTTGTAAACTAATACATTTCTGTAAGTAAGATATCCTTTGATTGCATTGAATTAAGCTGAGATGGCTTTGATTAAATTACTTGTTAGGATTAGGGATTTAATTTGATTACATCAGTAAGGTGTGACTCAGGTTGAGTACCTGCCTCCTTGCTGGGTCTGATATACAGGGACTCACATGGACTGACACTAAAGAGAGAACTTAGTCATTTGGATCCAGCTATGTAACAGAAGAGTAAGTCCCAAACAGCTAAAGCCTGAGGGAGAGATGGCCATTTTCCTGATAGCTTACAGCTGAGGTGAAGAAGATGGCCATTTTCCTGATAGCTTACAGCTGAGGTGAAGAAGAAAGCAGGGACTGAAGAAAGCCCTATAGCAGCATGCAGCTGAGATTGGGAAGTAGCTGCACTCATGGAGCCTCAAGAGGAAAAGGAAGCCCAGAAGAGAAGGCAGTGACCAGCATAGATCATTCACCATCTTGTTTCAACAAGTAGCATCTAACTTTGGTGAGAAAATACCTCCTCTGGTACCTTGTAGTTGTAGATATACTCTATTTTGGGGGGATAGGCATTGTTTATCTTCATCCTTTTGTTGTTGACCTAGGAGAGTCTAATGAAGTGGAGAGTAGGTGTTGCAATTCTTGCTGAGATTCAGGGTTCAGTGAAGATATGAACAGACTGAAGATTTAAGTCTCTGGGACATATATTTAATGAGTATAGTGCTAAATATAGGTTCAAATAAAAGGGGCAGAAGCGTCATGTGTAGGGAAATTGTAAATGAGTCTATCTCTGTTACATTGGGGAGCATATATTCCAAAGTAAGAGCCACTGAGAAGATACAAAAGTCCTGGGATTGTTTGCCTTGTATATAGTGTTCATATGTCTTTAGAGTCCTTAGGAGCCCTGTGGTTTGAAGCACTGTTGACTTCTGCAGTCAAAGAAATCCTGCTAAAACATGCATGAGCATAATCTCTGGATTGACGTCCTGACACCTTTGAAATCTCTTAGCCATAAAATCTCATCTATATATAATATTTCCCTCTTTTTGTCAAGGGATTTTTCCAAATGCATCACTTGTGGGTGCTTGGTTATAATCCCTT
>JAQZBX010062531.1:0-16868 GCA_029593785.1 Cabassous unicinctus
TTTTGGGACTTTGGGGGTTGTCCTGAGTGGCGAAGCAGCGACGAATGTAGGCCATTTTCCATCAGAATATACCATGCAGAACAGGGTGGGAAAGAGTGTGGTCTGTGATGTGAACTGTAGTCTATGCTCGGTGGCAAGGAACCAGGATGTGTATATCCATTGCGGGTGTAGTACCACACGGATGGGGAATGGTTGTGTGGGGTGTTTTTGGGGGCATGGGTGGTGGGGAGCATGGGAATCCCTGTAGTTTCTGAGTAATATTTGGGTAATTTAGGCACCTTTATAAAATGTGTATATATGTATAAAAAATAACATTTATGTAAACAAATGCACATATATGCATATGTATTTATATAACATTTTACAAATAAAAAATAATAATAAAAAAAATAGACAAGTCTATATTCAACTTCCTTAGGAACAAGCAAACAATTCTCCACAGTTATTGTACAATTGTACATTCCCACAACAGTGAATAAGTGTCTCTATCTTTCCTCATCCTCTCCAACATTTACAGTATTCTGACTTTTTAATAGCAGCCCCTCTAATAGATGTGAAATGATATCTCTTTCTAATTTTGATTTGCATTTCCCTAATCACTAGTAATATTGAACATTTTTTTCATGAGTTTCTTTGCCATTTATATTTCTTCTTTGGACATTTGTGTTTTCAAGACTTTTGCCCATTTTATAATTGGAGAGTTCATCTTTTTACTTTTGAATTGTATGGTCTCCTTATCATATCCATTAAATCATGGATAGTAAAGCCTTATCTTGCTAAATATTTTCTCTTATTAAGTCAGCTGTCTTTTCATCCTTTTGACAAAGTCCTTTGATGTGCAAAATGTTGGTTTTTTCTTTTGTTACACCTATGTACCATTGTTAGGTGAACCCAGAAGACCTGAGAGCCGTGACATGAATAGACATCTGCACACTGATGTTCATAGCAGAATTATCCATGTTAGGCAAAAGTTGGGAAATTTTCCGTGATTATTTCCTCAATTATTCTTTCTGCTGCTTTTCCATTCTCTTCCCTTCTGAGACACCCAAATGCATGTTTGTGCATTTTGCACTGTCATTCAATTCCTGAAAAGCCACTTCAATTTTTATATATTTTTTTCTTTCTCTGTTTTCCTTTGTCCTATCTTTTCCAATTCAGATGCTCTTGTAATTCACTTATTCTTTCCTTGGCCATTTCAAGTCTGCCGTTACAAGCATCTCATGTATTTGCAATCTCATCCATTGTGTCTTTCATTCCAATAAGAACTGTCACTCTTCTTTGCATGCTGTCAAATTTTTATGTTTACCCAGTGTCTTCTTTTTTCTTAACAAATCAATTTTATTGATACTTATTAATAGAGCATAAATCTATCCAAAGTGTACAATCAGTGGTATTCAGTATAATCACATATTTGTGCATTCATCACTTCAGCTATTCTTAGGGAAGATTCATTATTCCAATAATAACTGTAAACAAAAAACAAACAAACAAAATTCATCACCTATCAATCTTTCTATGCTTCCCCCATCCTACAGAGCTATTCTTTTTCCTTCTCTCTAGTTTATTTGTATTTATATTTTGTAAAAACTGTCTTATATATGTAATATCACACATATTCATGTTTTACCTGAGGTTTTACTATCTTATGCAGTCCCATGTTACAGCTTTTAGCTTTCCTTCTAGTAATATAAATAAACTTAGATTTTCCCTTTCAACCACTGTCATACCCATATAATAGCTCTGCTAGTTACAGACACCATGACATGCTTTCACTATTTCTATTCATTCCCAAAGATTTACAAACATCCTTTTTATCAGTTCTGCACAGATTAACCCTCAGCTTTCATTTCTCTAATCTCCTTCTATTTTCTGGTTACCTATATGCTAATTATTAACTCCATAAGTTTACACAATACATTTAGTTCATAATAGAGCAATCATACAATATTTGTCCCTTTGGGTCTGGCTTGAGTCACTCAACATAATGTCCTCCAGGTTCAGCCATGTTGCCATATGCTTAATGACTTCATTTCTTCTTACTGCTGGGTTATATTCCATCATGTGTATACACCACAATTTGTTTATCCATTCATCATTTGATGGATACTTGGGTTGTTTCCAACTTTTGGCAATTGCAGATAAAGCCACTATGAACACTGATGTGCAGGTGTCTTTTCATGACTCTGCTCTCAGTTCTTCTTGATATAAAGCTAGAAATGGTATTGTGGGGCCCCATGGCAAGTCTATATTTAACTTCCTTAGGAACGGCCAAACAGCCCTCCACAGTGGCTGTGCAGTTCTACATTCCCACCAACAGTGAATAAGCATTCATATCCACATCCTTTCCAACATTTTCAGATTTCCATGTTTTTATAGCCGCCATTCTAATAGGTGTGAAATGATGTCTCATTGTAGTTTTTATTTGCATTTCACTAATTGCTAGTAATGTTGAATATTTTTTCATGTGTTTTTTGCCATTTGTATTTCTTTGGACAATTGTCTTTTCAAGGCTTCTGTCCATTTTTAAATTGGGTAGTTTGTCTTTTTATTGTTGAGTTGTATGATTTCTTTGCATATCATGGCTATTAAACCCTTATCAGTTATGTGATTACCAAATATTTCTCCCATAGTGTCAGCTGCTTTTCACCCTTTTGACAAAATCCTTTGAGGTTCAAAAATGTTTAATTTTGAGGAGGTTCCATTTATCTATTTTTTCTTTTGTTGCTCATGCCTTGGGTATAAGGTTTAAGAAACTACCACCTTCCACAAGATCTTGAATATGCTTTCCTACATTTTCTTATAAGAGATTAATGGTTCTCACTTTTATATTTAGGTCCTTGATCAATTTTGAGTTAATTTTTGTATAAGATGTGAGATAGAAGTCTCATTTCTTTTGGATATAGATAGCCAGTTCTCCCACCACGATTTGTGGAAGAGATCTTCTGGACCAGCTGGGAGGGCTTCAACGCCTTGTTAAAAATCACTTGACTGTAAATGTGAGGGACCATTTCTGAATCCTTGATTCAGTTCCATTCTTCAATGTGGCTACATTTTTGCCAGTATCATGCTGTTGTTTTTTTTTACCACAGTCACTAAGTAATATGTTTTTAGTCTAGAAATGAGATTCTTCCAAATTCGTTCTTGGTTTTTAAAGAATTTTTGGCTATTTGGACACCTTAACCTTCCAAATAAATTTGATAATTCATTTTTCCATTTCTGCAAAAATGTTTATTGGGATTTTTATTATAATTGCATTGAATCTGTAAATCAGTTTGGGTAGAATTGACATCTTAACAATATTAAGTCTTTCAATCCATGAACATGGAATATCCTTCTGTTTATTTAAGCCTTCTTCAGTTTCTTTTAGAAATATTTTGTAGTTTTCTGAACCCATGTCCTTTATGTCCTTGGCTAAGCTTATTCCTAAATATTTGATTGTTTTCATTGCTATTTTAAATGGAATTTTTTCCCCTGATTTCCTCCTCAGATTGCACATCAGTAGTGTACAGAAACACTATTGATTTTGCTTATTAATCTTGTATTCTACCACTTTGCTGAACTTGACAATTAGTACTAGTAGCTTTGTTGTGGATTTTTCAGGAGATCTAGATATAGGATAATGCCATCAGCAAATAGTGGAATTTTACTTCTCCTTTCCTATTTGGGTGATTTTTGTTTCCTTTGCTAGGCTAATTGCTCTAGCTAGAGCTTCTAGAACAATATTGAATAACAATGGTGACAATGGGCACACTTGTCTTGTTCCTGATCTCAGCAGGTAAGCTTTCAGTCTTTCACCATTGAAAAAATGTGAACGGTAGGTTTTTCTTATATGCCTTTACCATATTGAGAAACTTCCTTCTATTCCTATCTGTTGGAGAGATCTTATCAAGGGTGCTGTATTTTGTCAAATGCCTTTTCTGCATCAATTGAGAAAGATCATGTGATTTCTCTTCTTCAATTTTTCAATGAGGTTTATTACACTAATTGATTTTCTTGTGTTGAACCACCCTTGCATACCTGGGATAAAACCCACTTCATTGTGATATATAATTTTTTAAATGTGCTTTTGGATTCTATTTGCAAGTATTTTGTTGAGGACTTTTGCATCTATATTCATTAAAGATATCGGTCTGTAATTTTCTTTTCTGTACTATCTTTATCTGATTTTGGTATGAACGTGAAAATTGCTTTCATACACTGAGTTTTGTAGTGTTCTTTGCTCTTCAATTTTTTGGAAGCACTTGAGCAAGATTGGTGTTATATCAACTTTGAATGATGGATAGAATTCAACTGTGAAGCCATTTGGTCCCAGGCTTTTCATCTTTAGAAAGTTTTTAATAACTGTTTCAATTTCTTGACTTGTGATTATTTGATTTGGTGGGGTCTGCTATTTTTTCTAGGGTCCATGTATGTGGTTTGTGTGTTTCTAGTAATTTGTCAATCTCCTCTACATTGTCTAATTTTTTAACATGCAGTTTGTATTAATCAGCCAAAGGGATGATGATGCAAACTACTAGAAATCTGTTGGTCTTTATAAACGGTAATTATTTGGGGTAGAGGCCATAAAGTTACCAGGCTATAAAGTTACAATAAAACATAAGTTACATCCCTCACCAAACTCTGTGAGGGGTCCAGCTCCCTGGGTTCCTCTCTTCCCGGGGCTTGATTCTTTCCATGTTCAGCTGCTTGTTCTCTCCACAAGGTCAGCTGTAGACTATGAGGCTCTCTATCCTTTTCCTTTCTCCACAAGTCCAGCTGTGTGTCAGGCAAATGGCTCATCTCTTTTCCTGGGGCCCTCTCATTCCTCCTACTAAGATCCTGTGTTTGTTTACTTCCCGGGTTTCCAGCTCAAGACTCCACATCAGATCTCCAGCATCAGAACTCCAACTCAAAACTCCCAGTCTGTCCTTTGCCATGACTTTTATTTTTGGTTTCCTATCCACCAAGGGTTGGAGCTCAATGCCCTACTATTGTGGCCCAATCAAAGCCCTAATCATAACTTATTCATGCCCAGATGAACAGACCAGTTTACAAGCATAATCCAATATCAATTTTTTGGAAATCATAAGTATATCAAACAGCCAAACTTCTACACAGTTCTTAGTATATTCTTATGAACTCTCTTTTTTCTGCAGGGTCAGTGCTAATGTCCCTCTCTCCTTTCTGATTTTAGTTTTTTGCATCTTCTCTCTTTCTCTTTGTCTGTCTAGCTAAGGTTTTGTTGATTTTGTTCATTTTCTCAGAGAAACAACTTTTGGTTTTCTTGTGCTTCTCTAATTTTTTTGTTCTTGATTTCATTTATTTCTGCTCTGCTCTTAACTATTTCTTTACTTCAGCTTGGTTTGGGATTAGTTTGTTGTTATTTTCCCAGTTGCTTCAGGTGTGTGGCTAAAGCTTCAATTTTAGCTCTTTTTTCTTTTTTAATGTAAGCATTGAGGGCTATAAATTTCCCACTCAGCATTGTCTTTGCAGTGTCCCATAGGTTTTGATATGTTTTGTTCTCATTTTCGTTTGTCTCAAGATAGTTGCTGAATTCTCTTGAAATTTCATCTTTGACCCAATGATTATCTGTGTTGTTTAATCTACATATATTTATGAACTTCTTTTTTCCATCCATTATCAATTTCCAGCTCATTCTTTTATGATTAGAGAAAGCATTTTAAATAATTTCAATATTTTTGAACATATTGAGACTTGTCTTGTGACCCAGTATAAGGTCTATCTTGGAGAAGGATCTATGAGCACTTGAAATAAAAGCATATCCTGCTATTTTGGGATGCAATTATTCTACAGATATCTTTTAGGTCTAGTTCATTTATCATATTATTCAAGTGCTCTGTTTCTTTTTCCTCTGTCCAGATGTTCTATCCAATACTGATAGTCTCCAACTATTATTGTAGAGACATCTGTTTCTCCCTTCATTTTTACCAGTGTGTGCCTCATGTATCATTTTTCCAGTGTTTACCTTAGGGCTCTCAGGTTAGGTGCATAAATACTTAGTACAGTTATTTATTCTTGCTGAATTGTCCGTTTTATTAATATATAATGACCTTCTTCATCTCTTATAACGGTTTTTCATTTGAAATCTATTTTGTGTGATGGTAGCATCACTACTCCAGCTCTTTTTTATTTGTTACTATTTGTATGGAATACCTTTTTCCAACATTTCAATATTTTTTTAAAAATGTTTATTTTATTTATTTATTTCTCCCCACGCCCTCGTTGTTTTGCAATTGCTGTGTCTGTTTGTTGTGTGCTGGTGTTCTTTTAGGAGACACTGGGAGCTAAAGCTGGGACCTCCAATGAGAGATGGTGTTTCCTAATTGCTTGAGCAACCTCTACACCCTGCTTTGGTGTGTCTCTCATTATGTATTCCTCATGTCTTTTGTTGTGTCATCTTGTTGCATCAGTTCACAATGCTTACCCTTTGCATCAGCTCATTGTCTCATTTGTCTTCTTTTTTTTAACATTTATTTTTATTTATTTTTATTTATCCCCCCGTTGCTGCTAGTGCTCATTGTGTCCATTTGCTGTGCATTTTTCTGTGTCTGCTTGTCTCCTATGTTGCATCATCTTGTTGTGCCAGCTCGCTCACCGTGCCATGCGGGCCAGTTTGCCATCATGAAGATGCCCCGGGAATGTCCATTTGCTGTGCAATTTTCTGTGTCTGCTTGTCTACATTTGTTGCATCATCTTGCGCCAGGTCTCTCACCACACCATGCAGGCCGGTTTGCCTTCACCAGGAGGCCCTGGGAATTGAACCCTGGGCCTCCTATATGGTAATTAAATGGGAGCCCAACCAATTGAGCCACAGCTGCTTCACCTCATTTTTCTTCTTTAGGAGACACTGGTACCGGAACCTGGGACCTCCCATGTGGTAGGCAGCAGCTCAATCACTTAAGCCACATCGGCTTCCCCAACCTTTCACTTTTATCTTGGTGTCCTTACATAAAAGGTGAATCAGTGGTAGACTACATATAGACAGCTCATATTTTTTAATCCATTCTATCAGTCTCTGTCTTTTGATTGGGGAGTTCAAGCCATTAACATTCAATATTATTACTGTAAAGACATTAGTTACTTCATCCATTTTGTCTTTTGGCTCTCTGTTGTCATATTGTTCTATTGTCTGCTTTATTACCATTTATTTTACCCTTCTAATAATCTTCATTTCTACACTTTTCTCCAAATCTCTTATCGTTGTTTTTTCCTTTCAGTCTATAGCACTCCTTTTAGTGTCTCTTGTAATTCTGGTCTTTTGGTAACATATTCTATTGGTTTTTGTTTGTCTCTGAAGACTTTGAACTCACCTTCATTTCTGAAGGACAATTTTGCCAGATGCAGAAATCTTGCCTGGCAGTTTTTCTCTTTCTGTACCTCAAAAATATCATGCCATTTTCTTCTCTCCCTGTTTTCTTATGAGAGGTCAGCACCTAATTTTATTGAGTTCCCCTTGTATGTGATGCTTCGTTTTTTCTCTTCTTTCTCCCTGAATCTTCTCTTCATATCTGATATTTGTCATTATGAATTGTAGGTGTCTCAGGGTAGGTCTATTTAGATTTATTCTGTATTGGGTGCATTGTCCTGCTTGGATATTGATATTCATATCTTTCATCAGGGTTGAAAATTGTTGGTCATTACTTTCTCAAATATTCCTTCTGACCCTTTTCCATTCTCCTTCTGGCATACCAATAATGCAAATGTTTATGCATTTCACTTTATAATTCAATTACCTGAGACTCTATTGAATTTTTTCCATTCTCTTCTCTTTCTGTTCCCCTGCCTTTTCCACTTCAAATGTTCTGTTTTCAAAATCAATAATTCTGTCTTCAAGCAGTTCATATACACTCTTGGGTGCCTCTAATGTATTTTTAGTCTCATCCATCACGTCTTTCATTCCCAAAACATCTGTTACTTTTCTTTGCAGGTTTAAAGTTGCTCTATATTCTCACTGAGTGTCTTCTTATTATCCTTTATTTCTTTAATCATATTTTCTTAATTCTTTGAAGTAATTTAGGATACTTGTGTGATTATCACTGATTAATTGTGTTAAATCCTGTATCTCTTCAGTGTATTTGGTTAGTTCCTTTGGCTGGGCCATCTCTTCCTTTTTCCTAGTATCACTTGCAAGTTTTTATGGATGTCTAGGCATCAGAATATGTTGGTGAATTTACTCTGATGGTCAATTTCTCTCTTTTGCCTATTGTATTTTTCTCACAGTTCTATTTCTCACAGTTGATATTTTGTTCAGCATATTATTTAAATTTTCCCTGCTCAATTATCAAAATTGGGCCAGGGACTGATGAATGAGGTGCAGATATTCTCCCAGGGACTAGGATACAGACAAAATGGAAATTTATTTTGTCCATGCAATTTCCAGATTGGCCAGCAGATGGCGACAAAGTGTACCTTTCCACTGATGTGTTTCAGACTTGTGTTTCCTGTTTTCCTGTTTTGAATCTCCAGAGCAGAGATTCAAAGTGGGTTCTGCTGGCCAAAGCCAGTGAAGAGAAGCCATCTAACTCTCCTTCACTTTTCTCTACTTCCCTTCAAACAGCAGATAGGGAGGAAGATGTCTTTTCCCCTCTCAGTCAGCAGCAGTGAGCCAAGGGTTTTACCCCTGCTTAACATCTTGGGTGGGGGATGGGAAACCTTTCAGGCTGCCACAGGGCCTTGGTAATTCACATTTATTGTTTCAGCTTCTGCCTCTCTCTGTCCCTCATCCTCCTGGAGTTGTGTAGCATTGTCCTGGTCTAATGACCATGAAAGCTGGTCCCTTGGACAGTTGTTGGCTCATTCTTTGTGGTTTGTTAGAGCATTGAGCTCTGCCTGTTAGACAGTATCTTCCTACAATCCCCAGTGTCTTCTTAATATCCTTAATCTCTTCATTCATCTCATTAAATTTATTAATGAGATTTGTTTGGATATCTTTGATTAGTTTTCTGAAATCTTGTGTTTAGTGTGGAAGTTTAATTTCTTTGTTTGACTAGACCATCTCTTCCTGTTTCTTATTATACTTTGCAAATTTTTTCTCGTATTTTGGTATTTTTGTTGTTGTTGCTGTTTTTAGTCTTTGCTCAATTTCTCTCTATACCCTATGGCTTTCGTATTGGTAAGCTTTTTGGTATAGCTCTTCTTTGACAATTGGTTCAAATTATTTTGAATCTTTATACTTAATAAATCATTTTTTTTCAGCCCTTATCTGATTTTACACTGAATATATGGTACAATTTTTATTTATTTATTTGTTTATATTTTTAATTTAATGAAAAGAGACTTTAGATTACATAAATGTTATATAAAAATATAAGGCATTATTACTAACCATATATTGTAGATTACATTATAGTTTACACTCTGTCCCATGCAATTTTGTAAGTTATGACAACATATATAATGCCTGTATTGATCATTGCGATGTCATGCAGTACAATTACAGTGTCCCAAAAATGACCCTATATTACACCTATTTTTCCCTCTCCCTCCATTCAGAACTTCCAGTGGCCACTGCCTCCATGTCAATGATAAAAGTTATTCCATTGCTAGAATCACAATAAGTTTATAGTAGAATATAATAACTCTAATTTAGTCCATTGTTCATTCCCAAATCTTGAGGATTTTGTGAAGGTGATGTCCCCTCTGCCTCTAATTGAGAGGGGTCTTAGGTATCATGGGATGATTATTGGAACAATCTTGCTTGCATTTGCGGACTCTCTCTGTTCCTTGGGATGGGTGTTGTTCATTATTAACACCTTGTTATTTGTCCTGGTTGAGACCAGTGAACTGGAGAGTAGGTGTTGAAACTCTGCTGAGATTTGGGTACAATTTTTGAGATTGCACTATTTGTGCAACTATTTCATCCCCAGGAGCAAGCTTCCTTTCCCCTCTTCCTCCTCTGGGTTTGTTAACCTGTTCTGTTTTTTATTTGCCTCTGTTATCAGATGGCTCTGTTTTCTGGGTTTTTAGGTTCTTGGTTTATGCTGCATAAGAGAATTTAAAGACATGCCCTAGGGTAGGACAGGGAGTATATAGCTATTAAGAAACAAGAAAATGAGAAAAGTACATGGTCCTAGGCATGGACAATGAGTGTCCTGCATAGTGAGATGTCTGCATGGGACTCTAGGTCCGGAATTTTTAAAAGCTTTCTTCCCCCCTTTCATAATGTTGGGGCAGGGCCCCAGCGGTTTGCTCTTCTGATTGGTTGCCCCACTTGTCATTTCTCAGGGTCCCAATGGTGCAGGCTTTTGAGGGTGTTCAGGGCATCCCCTTGACCCGACGGAATCTCATGGGTCAAGTGGAATTTTTTTATCAAATGGGATCTCTTGGCTAGGGTCTCACAGGATCTTTCCAGTAGACTTCTTCTTAGGGGCTTTCAGGCTGGGTCTCACAGCCATCTGGTTTGTCAGCATGTTGTCTGTTGGCCATGTTGTCTGCCAGGCTAGCCACCTACCCCCTTTCACTATACTAACTTGCCTCAACAACACCCTCATAGAGTTTACACCCTTTTTCTTAAGGGAGTGCTGAAGGGTGTTGAAGGGTGATGGTCTTTCTTCTTTAGGTACTTCCTGCTGGTTAGGAGGAATAGATCCTACCTGACAAGGTGTAAAATTCTTTGGCTATTCTATTGTGGTGGAGGGAAGATGAGTCTGGCACCCTCATTGGAAACAGATGAAATTCCCCGTATGATATTGATTCTGTAAGAAATAAAATTAGAATTTAAGATATATAGTCCTATTAAAAGGATAAAGAAGATGTGGTATGCAGGCCCAAAAAGTGTCCAGTCATAACATACTGGAACATGAGAGTGAGAAGGGCCAAGGTGCCTTCAGAGGCTGTATACTCCCTAAGTTGATGGGAAATTGCATCCTTTCTTGAGTCCTTTATGCCGTTGGTTAACTCTACAGAGAGATTGCAGTAAACTCACTTGGGTTTGTTATAAATTACCAACCCAAGTTTTCATCGAGTTTGTTATGTCTTGGACAGCTAGGAGAGGTATGAAGTGAGGCACTGATCTAGACAAACTCACAATGACAATACAGGCAACAACAAGAAAAGCATATGGCAAGAAAAGTAAATACAGTACTTAAGAGTGCCATTCCTTTATATTATAATCATATTCATTAACTACTTAGAAAATGAATTGTTTACCAGGACTTTAAGACATTCATTATCCCTCTGTATATGTTCTAGATTAGAAAGGATATCATCATAATCATCAAGCATATATGTACAATACTTAATACTAGTTAATGAACTAACCAATGCATAAGTTTCTCTTTGAGTTTCAGTTGATAGATCTAAGCTCCAGGTGTTTAATACCATACATGTTATCTCTCCATGGGAGCAGCCCATAATGCCAATTGTGTTGGTTTACATTCTACTGACATTATTCTCATAATTATTGCTCCAATTAGTATGTCCTTCACAAAGCCAGCATGCTGCAGCACTGTTGATACTAGAGAGAAGCTAGGAAGGCAGGGCCCCAGTGTTTCACTGGCCTGGTTCATAGTGTCCTTCAGTGCTATGAAACAGAGCTGGTCTTGAGGCAATGTCCATTGTACATCTGGCCATATTGAGCCACTGTTGGCTGTTGCAGGAGTCCAAAACTTCAATACACTCTCCATCCTCCTCAGAATCATAACCAGAGATGTGGTAGACACATTTATTACTTTTGGGGTCAGTGACCAATCCAGCCAAAAACTCAACTGGAGAGGCACCCATGCAGGGTATTTGTGCCGGACTTGAATGCACAAGAGAATTTGACAATAACATATTTAATGAACTTAAACTATTTTTGTTCTTTACTTTTTACCTTTATACCTTTACCAAGATTATGTTAATTAACAGGTATTTTACTTTACAGTGCAGGAAAAACTGCTTTCTTCATTATTTTGTGAAAATGTAAGATTCCCAATGGAATCAAGATTATCTTTCTTTACCACCATCTCAAGGGTTGCAGCACATGGACATGCATATCTCCTCATGTTAACTCAAAATTTAGGGTCAGCTGCTGGAATTCCTCAGTAACTTCAGCTGGGCCCTCCTAAAATAATCTCACCTGTTGTTTTTCATGTTGATATTGAACTAAATCTGTCAGGGAGGAGGGAACATGGACCCTAATTTTAACTACATCTCCATTTCCTACTTCATTTATGGGGCAGAAGCTGTTCTCAGGTCCCCTGATAGGGTGAAAAGATGTCCCAATCCTGGTGACTCCTGCTGTACTAGCTATGGGGTGTGGAGCCTGGACATGTGTCCAATGGTGCCTAACGTTCAGGGGACCCTAGGCTTGGGGCCTTAGGCTTCAGAATCTCATGCTCCAGGAACTGAGATACAATGAGGGGAGGGTAACTGAGGAAGGGATCATCTGGATATCACACTCCTTCTCAGCTTTTCACTTTTCTGGGGGTGGTTTCACTTCCAAAGCATTACACAACCTACAAGACCCATTAAAACTTGTGTTCTGAGATAGAGCCATAAACAGTTGGACATATGGAATCTCTGACTGCTTCCCTTCCCTGTTACACAGGAGGTGTAACTGGAAAATAGGGTTATAATTTACAGTGCTGTTGGCAGGACATTGCTGGCCATTTTCAAGGCCATATGGAATATCTGCTTCCTTTTCCTTTTACGCTGGAGATCTAACTGAAAATAGGGTTATAATTTAGAGTGCCATTTCCAAGGCCATACTATGGCCATACTGTGTTACAGAAGAAGATCAGTTTCTCCTTCCCTAACCGTTCAGTGAGCAAGGTCTGTTATGCTAGAGATCATGACCATTATTATAGGAAAAATGAAAAAGTGTTTGTCAGGCAATCTGGTGTCCCATATCCCAAGTCTGAATAAACTATTACCCTCCAAGCTGCAGCTCCTGAAATATTGTTTCTTTAAAAAGCCAGAGGATGCTGACCAGTCAAGAGTCACGTAAAGTTTGGGAGATGTTTGGAGCTGCTGTGCTTGACTCACCTCCCAAAGACTCAGAGCCCTTGCTGTTGGGCATTGCCAGGGTGATCTAGACTTGGGATATGCCTCGACATAGTTTCCAGAGTTTGAAACTACCAAGCCACATGTGTGACTTTTCCTAGAAAAGGGGTTGGTTGAATTTTTTTTTCTCTATTATGTGGTCTTATTTTATGACCATGGTCAGGGAGTTTCACAGTTAGACCAGATATTAAAAGTAATTGTTGGCTCTCTCTGCCTAGAGGGTTCCACACCAAGACTTTCTCTCCCAATTCTCAGCAAGCTCTGTTCTTTTCTCCATTTCCCAAATAAATACTTTTTCCTGGCCTAAATAAAAAAACAAACAAAAAAAAACAAATAAAAGTAATTGTTCTGCCCTTGCCAGTCAATAACCCTGGGGGGGTGCTGACACAATGTGAGGGCATTCCAGGAGCTGAGAATGAACAGAAATTCCCTGCACTACCTAGGGTGGGATGAAAGACTTGCTATTAAGTGTGTTTTCAGTTATTGCAGTGGCTTCTGGCAGGTTCCTCTGTTATGAAGCTGCATTTTGTTATTAATATCAATTTAGACTTCTAATTAATAATGGTTTCCTGGAGTTAGAAATTTAAATACTTCATATTAGACAATGCTTTTTATAAACTTCTTATAATAAACCATAACCACATAGACTAGTTACTTTATATTTACATAAACTTATTAAATTACAGTTAGTAACCCATGAAATTTACTTTATCTTAATTTCATTAAACACGAACTTACAATTTTTATCATTTTAAAGATTTAATACATAAAATGTTAATTTGGTTACTTGGTATTCTATAAACCTGGGAGAAAACACCTAAGCTAAATAAAATTGAAATCATTATAGTTAATGCAAGGAATGTTCTTTTTCCTTCCTTTATAGGAGGCTAAAACCTCTTTTCGTTAAAAAGAATTCTAAAACTGAATAATTTTAAAAACCATACTGACTGCTAGGTCCTAGAATATATTTTAATTGTTTAATATAGTTTTTAGATAATTATTTTTATTTTATTATTTATCCCCCCTCCCGGATGGTTTTCTCATCTGTCTGCTCATTGTTTGCTCACCTTCTCCTGTTGGCACTGGGAAACAAACCTGTGCACATTCTGACATAGGATGTGAGTGCCCAACAGCTTGAAACACCTCTGCTCCCCATGGGTTGCAGCATCTGCTGGCTTGTGGCATTTGTTCATTTAGGCATCTGCTGGTTGCAGCAAGTGCAGCTTCTAGATTGTTGTGGCAGATGCAGTGTCTGCTTATCTTCTTTAGAAGGCAACAGGACCGTAACTTGGGAACTTCCATGTGGTAGGTAGGTTCCCAACAGTTTGAGCCACCTCGACTTCCCTAATTTGTTTTGAAGACCTTTCCATAACTTTCAAAGACTTTTCCTTTACTTACTGAAATTTGGTAATAGATTATTAACCACCCTTATTTAAAGTCTGTTAAAAGGTTTAAATTGGGGAATTACAGGATAACTATGATTCTTAATTACCCAGCCTAGTAGATAAAAAATTTACACTAAACTTACATTTCATCCCGAGGTATGAATCTATACACTGAACAAATAGAAATAGAGAGTTAGACACAGAAGCACACAATTAACTAATGCTACTTATAATTTTCATTTTCTTACAAAATAAGTTTAACAGTAAAATAACATTATATTTGAAAGATCTCTTTGAAGTCTCTTTCTAATTAATCTGCACAGTGACCATGCAGTTTTGCACAAGAATTTTATTCCTTTAATTATTGACTTATAACCAAATTATTCTTAATGCTTTAAAATACAGTTTACATTTTTCTTTACTTCAGAGCTTTGCTTATTTTCCAGTTTGACTTTGACAAACCTTGGATGAGAAACACTCATTCCAGTGTATATTCACCAAGGTCATTGAAGCCTCAGGGAAGCCTTGTTATTCTCATGACTTGCTGCTTTTAGGAACAGCAATGCCCAAGGTGGGAGACCCCTGGCTCCCTGGTCCTCAAAGATAACAGGACTCCAGTGGCTGCTGGACTAGAAGAGTGGACATCCAGCCCTGAAGGTTGAGAAATCCACACGGCATCAATCTAGTTCACAGCTGAATTCATAAGACAAAATCAGGGCTATTAACACCAGTGGAAAGACAGGAGATAGGGTGCCATAAATTTGCCTTTCCCTGAGGGGGGCAGAAGTTGTCATGAAATAATCATAAGCAAGGGCAAGTTGTGAGGCTAGACTTGAAGTGACCATAAACAAAGGTAAATTCAGTTTATACTTACCATTACAGTAGCAAATTTAGACTAAATCAACACAGTTATAGCAATTTCAATTATTCTTCTGCTGCTTTATAATAAAATAGCATCTATATAGTGATCTTTATTCTTATAGTTTCTAGTAAGTTTTCACTTTAGAACAAATTGGGCACTTTTGTTTATTAACTAAAGCAACCAAAATACTTTTATTAGTAACATTAATGTTGCTAAGTTTCTCTGCTTTTCCAGCAGTTGAATTAATTCCACTTGTGATTTACTTTATACATCAAGCACAATTTCAAGGTGATATTGAAATTTAAAGACTCATTTTTAGATTATCTTTTACCATTATCCTATTTGTAACAGGCTAACTCCAATCTGATTTATGAGTTCCTAGGCATGACAAGACTGACAAATTCAAACATAGATTAAAAGTTAAACAGACGTTTAAGGACAAATTAGAAGAGAAGAGGGAATTTTACACACTGATTTAGCTTAGGGAAAGACCTGGCTTTAGAATCATCTTAATGCAGAGCTCCCAGTGTCTGTCCATGGGAGAAATATTGTGCACGGACCCTCCAGCTTTGTTCCTCCAGGAAAATCCTTGGGTAGTTGCTAGATATAAAGCTAAGGGGGGCAGAGAAGCCCTGTCCCTAACAAGACATGACTTGGGGCTACTCTGGTGGCTGCATTCCATTAGTTACATCCCTGTGAGGCTTTTTCATTGGAAGGATTCAAGTGTTACAAGGGAATAGGCAGGGAGCTAGGAATAGCCAGGAACATTTTAAAAAATCTTAATTCGTGGCATATGAGGGGTTACCTTATTCTACAGTGGAGAGGCTTATTAAATGGCCCAGATATTGATTCCCCATTTGCTCCACTCATTAGGCACAACCAAGGTTAGGAGAAGCCTGGGGTGCAATCTAGGACAGAGCAATTGACCCATGTTAACGGATAAATAAACAATCTTACCTGCCACACCAAGGGTAACACAAGGCCTCCATGGTGATGGTTCACAAGTGGCTTCAGACCCCTTCTGTCCTCCCTGGGGCAAGTCCACATCAGTTGGCATGGTGAGACAACTTAGGGCCATGTTCCTACTGATGTTGAGCCTGGATGTGGGTACCTGAATTGAACAGTGCTTTTAACAGCAGCAGTTAAAAGGTAAGACTGACTTGGACCTGGTGCCCACCCCTCCTTACCTGACCCCTCCTTACCTTTTCCATCTTGCCGGCATGGTCTCAATTGCTGAAAACTGCAAAGGCTGTCTCTCAAAGGCATTTAATGGAAGTTTGGAGCCCAGGGAAAGTTTCTGCAGCTTTCTACAGCCATCCAAGGCAGGTTGGAGTTCCTTGGAGGATCTGTCCATCTCTAGAGTTAGGCTCTACCAAGAGGGTAGTTCTATTGCCTCTGCCAGCTTTCTATGAAATAAGGCTGGGTTTTTAAGTTCTGCCTCTAGGTAGTTTCCCGGAGCTTATATAAAATTGACCAGTTTGGTAGTACACTTCTTCATCCCTTTAAGGAAACATGGCCACATAGTCTCTGGCCTTCAGATTTGTCTAGCCCCTTTTTTTCTCTTACACAGATTTAACTGGAATTCAGTGTCCTATACAGAGCTCACACTCAGCCATACTGTAGCCATGTGGTGTGGC
>JAQZBX010062532.1:0-16864 GCA_029593785.1 Cabassous unicinctus
TTGCTGGAGTCCTTTATAAACGGAGGACTGAAAGCAGCAACACAAAGAGAACAAGTGGCAGAGACAGAGAAACCCCAAGAAGCTGAGAGAAAGCCCAGAGGCTGGAATCACTGGAGCACAGGCATGGAAAAAGGCCCCAAGAAGCTGAAAGAGAACAGGCCCAGAGGAGAGGGGAGAGTCAAGTCATATGCCTGATCACTTCAGCTGAGCTCAGGGAGAAAATAAGCCTAGAGTAGAAAGCAGAGACCCAGACCAGAGATCCACCATTGTGTCTTGCCACATGGCAGGAGTCCAGGATCACCAGCAGTCAACTTTCAGTGAGACGGCATCTCTGATGATGTCTTGATTTGGACATTTTCCCCAGTCTTGGAATTGTAAGCTTTTAACCTAATAAATTCACATTACAAAAGCAAACCATTTCTTGTGTATTGCTCTCAGCAGCTCTTTAGCAAACTAAAATAATGATTGAATAAAAGAGGAGGGGTTGTCTAATTATTATTTTTAGGCTGTGGAGTTTAATCCCAGAAAGCCATGAAGAACACTGAAATATATACTCCTGGCACCTATATGATCAGCTCCTGTCTCCCTTTCCAGTTTTATCTGTTACCATTTCCTCTTCCAACGCTACTCCTCCTTCCCTCCCTTCAACATGCACCAGCCACATTGACCACCATTCAACTTCTCAATTACTCAGTGCTGTTCACACATCAGGGCCTTTGCACTTGCAGCTGTGCCCTCTGTTTGGGATGGTCTTTTCTAGATCTTACCATGGTGGAAATTCATTGATCTGGTGAGAGGGCTCTGTCTCATTTGTCAGGTTTTATCTCAGCTGTCATCTTCTCAGAGATCTCTGTCCACACTGTCTAAAGGAGCATGCCTTCCATCCCATTTCTAGCACCAGTTACTCTTTAAACCATTATATTATCTTCATAGCCTTTATCACTATCTGAAATTTTCTTAATTATTTAGTTGGGAAAGTGGTCAATGATTGTTTGTTGGGTAAAGGAATAAACTCTGTACTTTGACCTTTCAAGAGTCAGATCATTTAAAATGTGAACATTTAAAATGTAAAAGTCAGTGTTAGACAGGTGCTGCTGTTATCCAAGGAAATAAGAGTGATTATTCTAAACATGCATTATACACTATAAGTAGCAGTAACCACATGTAGGTAGTGAATACTTGACATATGACTAGTCCAAATTGAGATGTATTGTAAATGTAAATGTATTATAGTGTAAATGTAAAATATATGCCAGATTTTGAAGACTGAGTACAAAAATGTATCTCATTGGTCATGTTTTATTGATTATTGCTGAAATGATAATATTTGCATATTTTGGATATTTTTTTAAAATAATATATTACTAATGTTAATTTCACCTGGTCCTTTTTTTTACCCTTATATTTTGAAACTTACAGGATAGTTACAAAAATAATACAAACCCCATACAGGGAACTCCAAATACCCACAAGATATCCAGATCCACCAATTTTAACATTTTGTCACATTTGCTGTATCTAGTCATCTATTTGTCTTTCTGTGAGTCTATTTATTTATCAATCTATTTATGAATACTTGGGTGTAGATTGTTTACACCATGCCCCTTGAACATTAATTCTGCCATATACTTTTCCGGAGAACAAGGATATCTACTTATGGAACCACCTTAATTGCTGTTATCAAGTTCAAGAAATTTAACATTACTATAAGGTTTACAGCCTATATTCCATTTTTTTCATGTGTCCCAATAATGACCTTTTGACTCCATTCTCCTCCTTTGTTCAGTCCCATTCAGAATCATGTATTGTGTTTAATTTCCATTGTCTTTATAGTTGCTTTTTCTTTTTTTTTTAATTGTGGAAAAATATCTGCAACATAAATTTTCCCGTCTCAGCCACTCCATAGTAAACCATTCAGTGGGATTTATCACTTTCACAATGCTGTGGTACCTTCACCATCTTCCATTACTAGAACTTTCCCATCTCCTCAAACAGAAACCCTACACCCATTATGTGTTAACTTTCCCTCCCTGCCTCTGGCAATCTGCACTCTACTTTTTGTCTCTATGAGTTTACCTATTCTCCAATATGTTCATTGTAGTCATCATGGGGCTTAAATTTAACATTCTAAATCTATAACAATCTCATTTGCTTAGATACCAACTTAACTTCAATGATATACACAAACTATGTTCCAATTCCGCTCTGCCCCCCTACCTTTATGTAGTTCATGTCACAAATTGAAAATTTATACATTATGAGTCCAAACCACTTATTTCTCATTACAATTTATACATATGCCTTTTAGATCCTGTAGGAAGTAAAAGGTAGAGTTACAAATAAAAAATACCATAGTACTGACATTTATATCTACTCATGTTGTTATCTTAACTAGAGATCCTTATTTCTTCATGTGGCTTCAATCTATTGTCTAGTCTCCTTTCCTTTCCACCTGCAGAACTCTCTTTAGCATCTATTGTAGGGCCAGTCTAGTGGTGACAAATTCCCTCAGCTTTTGTTTGTCTGGGAATCTCTTAATCTTTCTTTCATTGAAAAACAGTTTTGCTGGATATAAAATTCTTGGTTGGCAATTGTTTTGCTTTCAGCACTTTAAACATGTCATTCCACTACCTTCTTGCTTCTATGGTTTCCAATGAGAAATTGACACTTTATTGAGTATTCCTTGTATGTGACATAGTGCTTCTCTCTTGCAGTTTTCAGAATTCTCTATCTTTTTCATTCAACAGTTTGATTATAGTATGTTTTAGTGTGTATCTATTTGGGTTTATGCTGTTTAGAGTTAGTTGAGCATCTTGGATGTATATAGTCATGTCTTTTGTTAAACTGGGGGAGTTTCTAGTCATTATTTATTTGAATATTCTCTCTGCCCCTTTCTCTCTTCTTCTTCTGGGTCTTCCACAATGCATATATTGGTATGCTTACCGCTTTGGCCTGGAGCTTTGTTCACTTTTTATTCTTTCTTCTTTTGCTCCTTGCACTGGATGATTTAAATTGTCTCATCTTCAAGTTCACTGATTCTTTCTTCTGCCAGTTCATATCTGCTGTAGAATCACTCTAGGGAATTTTAAATTCCTTTTCCTGTGGTGGTCTTCAGCTCTATTTGGTTCCTTTTCATAAGTTCCATCTCTCTATTGATATTCTCTTTGTTTTCATCTATTGCTTTCTTGATTTCCTTTCTTTATTTTTGTCCATGTTTTCCTTTAACTCTTTAAGCACATTTAGGACCATTTTTTATTTTAAGTCTTTGTTCCACGTCTGGTCCTCTTCATTGATGGTTTCTAGTGTTTTAGCCTTCTCCTTGGCCTGGGCCATTACTTCCTGTTTCTTTGTATGTTTGTAATCTTTGTTGAAACCTGAATATTTTGATATTTTAATGTGTTATATTTGGAATTTAGACTCTGAGGTACCTCTTCCTTAAGCTCTTAGCGATCTGATGTTATATAGAGCTTTCCTTGAATGCCAGGAGCTAATAAAAAAAAAGAAGGAAGAAAATAGAATACTTTCCTCAGTGTTTGCAGATTGACCTGTGCGAGTGCTCTCCTTTAGAGGTTATCCATACACTGAGTTTAGACAATAGCTATAGGCCAAAGCATAGGATCTACCCTGATATTTTCTGTGTATGCTTCTTGTCTTGGGTATGCACCTATTGCCCTAGAAACTCATCCCATTTACCAAGATATGAATGTCCACACTTCCCTAGGAAACAGTTTTCTCATGGTCCTGGGCACTGCACTATATGTCCTACAGCCAATAATCCCTTGCCCAGGAAGCCACTAATTGAATGCTCTCCCACTGTGTTCTGTAGGATTACTCTGTGAGATGCTTTCCACATAATGGGAAAGTTCTGTGACAGCAAGCCTGTGATGAATATCCTGATCAGTCCCTCAGGCCACCACCAGGGTAACTGAGCCTAAAATACATGTTTCCAGTGTGTGCAAGAGGGTTACCCTGTTCCCTCCAGAACCAGGAGCAGGGACTTGCACTGGGATTGTAGGCTGGGTCTGCACCAAGCCAGTGAGGGAGTAGGGGAAGGGCCAGCTAGGGTGTCCCAAGATCCTACTGCTTTTAAGATACCTTTTTCTTGATTTGGCACTCACTGTCTTAGTTTGCTAAAAACCACTGCAAGAAATACACCAGAAATGGTTTGGCTTTTATAATAGTAATTTATTAGGTTAAAAGCTTGCAGTTCTGAGGTCATGAAAATGTCCAAATCAAGGCACCATCAGAGATGCTGTCTCACCAAAGTTCAGCTACTAGCGATCCTAGACTCCTGCCATATGGCAAGACACAATGGTGGTTCTCCCAGTCTGCATCTCTGCCTACTTCTCCAGGCTTACTTCTTCCCTGAGCTCAGCTGTGGGTGATTAGCATATGACTCATCTCTCCTCTCTCCTCTTCATCTCTTCTAGCCCCTCATTATTGGTTTTTGGGTTTGTTTGTTTTTTTGTCTCTGCCGCTTTTTCTCTGTGTATCTCCATGTTCAGTCCTCCACTTATAAAGGACTCCAGTAAGAGGACCAAGACCCACTGTGGGTCACACCTCACTGAATCAATCCAATCAAAGACACCCTCAACTGAATCCAAAGTATCCCACACCCACAGGATTGGATTAGCTCCAAGAACATGATCTTTTCAGGGGTCCACAAAAATCTTCAAACTGTCACACTCACCTTGTTACTACAATCTTTTAACTGTTTTCTGGAGCTTTGAGAAAGATGGTTCTGCCAGTTCTTGCTGGTTACTCAAAGATTCTGTAGGGGGATGGATCCCTGAAGCTTCTTACTCCATCATCTTGATTGGAGCTGGGCCTCATCTGTTTTCTTGTATATTTTAATGTAGCTATTAGAATTATACATGTAGCTTGCATTGAAGCCCACATTATATTTCTATTCAACAGTGCTGCTCTAGAGTCTAGGACCCTCACTAAACCTCCAAGTCAGGTATTCAATATATAGTTAGATATGATATATATTTTCATATTTAATTTTAATAACCCTACAAATGAGATATTATTATCCCTATCTTACTGAGAAGGAAACTAAGTAAGTTGCTCAGGATCAAGCCAGGCCACAGAATAATGAACCCCCAAAGATGTCCTAATCCCCAGAACTTGTGACTATGTTAACTTACTTGGCAAAAGGATCCTGAAGAAGGGAGATTATCCTGCATTATCTGGGTGATCCCAATGTAATCACAAGGATCCTTATAAGAGGGAAGAAAGAGAGTCAAAGTTGTAGAGAGATATGAAAATGGAAGCAGAGGCTAGAGTGACATGCTTTACAGATGGAGGAAGGGGCCATGAGCCAATTTATGTAGACAGGCTCTAGAAGATGGAAAAAACAAGGAAACCAATTCTCCCCTAGAGCCTTTAGAAGGAAGCTCTACCAATACTTTGATGTTAGCTCATTAAAACCTATTTCGAATTCTGACCTCCAGAACTGTAAGATAATAAACTTGTTTTGTTTTAAACCACTGAGTTTGTGGTAATTTGCTACAGCAACACTAGGAAACTAATACAGAAAACAATTGCTTATTTATAGTCAGGGATTTGGATTGTGGTGAGCATTCTACATTTCAGTCATGGTATGGGATAAAGAGTCAGGAAATAAGAATAATTGTTTCAGTTTCTAGTTGCTAAAACAAATATCATACAATGGGCTGGCTTTACTACAGGAATTTATTGGCTCATGGTTTCACAGCCTAGAAGGTTTGCTTCCTCCTGGGGTTGGTATCCTCTGGTTGGCTGGAAATCTTGGGGTTCCTTGGCTTTTCCATCACATGGCAATGTACATAGTGGTATCTCCTCCTTTCTCTTCCAGGTTCCGTTGACTTCCAGCTTCTGGCAGCTCCATGTGGTTTTTCTCTCTGTGTCCAATTTTCCTTTGCTTATAAGTTCTTCAGCCATGTTGTATTAAGGCCCACCCTCATTCAGTTTGGGCACACCTTAACTAAGAACATCTTCAAAGGTCCAATTTACAAATGGGTTCATACCCACAGGACCAAGGGCTGGGACTTGAACATGTCTTCTGTGAGGGACATAATTCAATCTCCAACAATAATTATCATAATTAGTATATAAATTTATCTCCAAACCTATGAGACAACAAAACTAAATTATAGTTTTTATGTAATTTTTATTATCCTAATCACAAAGTATACCATTTAAAAGAGTCCATAGGGTATTCCAAGAAGTAGCTTTTAAATGCCTGAGGAACTCATTCATTGAGACTATCCAATTAACACTTTCACTCTAGTGCCTTAGAAGGCTATATGGAAAAGCAGAAACACAGAGATACTTAGAGAAACATGGGTTCAAATCCCTGCTGCGCCACATGCCTAAGTGACCTTGGACAAGCTATGTTGATTTCTAAGAGCTTCAAAAGCCACATCTTCAAAACAAGACCTACTTGCAGAGTAGTTTTAAGGATCATTGGTAAAGTATATAAAGCCAGTGCCCAGCAAATGAAATCAATTATTATTAAGTGGTTTCAGGGCCTTTAGCCTTGTTAGCCTCTTTATCCAGAAACATTTTCCCCCAGATATTGGTGTGGCTGATCCTCTCCCCTTCTTTCCTTCAGATATGCACTTAAATGTAGCTTCTCAGTGAGGACTAGCCTGACAAATTGCAACAATCCTCACCTGGTCCCAGCTGGTCCCAACCCCTTCTCTGCTTTATTTTTCTCCAAAAAATATTCAGCATCTTCCTTACTAGATGCTTTAACTTATTTACTTTGTTTATTGTCTATCTCACCTCACTAAAATGCTCAGTGAGGTCAGGATTATCTGTTTTGTTCACTGTTGTATATCCAGGGTCTAAAACAGTACCTGATATATAGTAGGAATCAATATCTGCTGGACTAATGGATGACTGAATAACTGAAGTTCTTGAAATAATGGCCCCTGGCATAATGTGATTTTCTTCAAGTCATCTTTCTTCAGATGCACTTTTCATAGAAAGAGAAAACAGGATGAGACCTTAAAGGCAAAGAAGTCCAATCCCTCTCAATACACCAATCTCCCTTTTTGTTGTCTTTGTGGCAAAAAAATAATAAATAAATAAATAAATCCTGGGAAATAAACTAGCTTCTTGCAGAGGATAAATCATTATCTCTGCAGTGGTCATGCTGGTATACCCTTCCTTCATGCCTATGATAGATGCCTTTTGTATATGAGAGATATGGAAGCTTGGGGACAAAATAGAAAGAGAAAATTTGAAGTTACAAGGGGAAAAAAGTGTCCAAAAAATATATAAAGCAATTCTCTAATTTGAAAAAAGCAAAATTACTGAAAATGAGAGAAAAAGATATGGAAACCTGAAGCAAAACAAAGGATTTTCCCTATCCCTGCTGCAAAGGCTACACAGGAAGCAAGGTGGAGGCCATTCACCACTGAGGCAGCCAACAGTCAAGACATGGCTTAAAAATACCAGGAGAGATCATATTTCAAGGCTAAGAAGATGCTGTAATATCAAGATGCCCATGTAGAGAGAATCTCCACATACCGAATTTTTTGTAATCTAGGCCAACATAACAAGATAAGGCATTTGGTGGTATTTACAAAAAGGGAGACAGGGACATGAACAGTAGAGAAAGAAGAGCTGTGATTTACAAAACACTAAGTCAATGGCTTTTACACTTGTAAGAAGATGAGTGTGTTTTACTGTTAATCATCTCTTCTTCTGAAAAATCTTTCTAACCTGCTCTATCTAATAACACTTTGCTTGGAACCCCCCATCTTTCCTCTTCTCCACCTGTTATTTTAGTTATTCTTTATTACCCAATTCAAGCATGTTCAGGAAATGCTGGCCAAATGGATCAATTCTATTCTTCTTCCCTACTCCAGATGATTGATTAAATTAGTAATTAGGAAGAGTCAAAAGAGACTTGCATTAATGAAGTTTTAAATTGGCATATTTCCTCATTTTGTTAGAGTCCTGGGGGAAGGGAGGATGTGACAATAAATTCATCACCAAGTGAAAAAGGTCTGAATCAGAGTTAATATGAAAAAGTGCATCCTCACCCTTGTCCCCTTTGCTCAGTCAAGAGAGATGTCTTTTATTCAGTACCATTGGCATGGAATGTTTTTGTTTATAAGGATTCATTATCACCCATGCAAATGTTGCTGTCCTTGCAGTGCAGCATAAGTGACTGTTTTGCATGTTTGTGACAGACCATTGCACTATATTAACTATAGAAAGTCTTAGTTCCAATTTCACTTTGCTTTGAGGTTTCATATTCTGCTGACGACAGACAAAACTTTTTCCTCCAATAATGACTGCACATTTTAGCCATCCCCATAGACTTCCATAGGAGTTTGAATAGAAAAACAGGAACTCATAAGGCACCTAACAAAGAGCAAAACCCTCAGATCACTTTTAGAGTTAGTAATGTTTCCAAAGCAAATATTAATAGTAGAAAAATAAATTTTATTTCTTAAAACAAAGCCATGCAAAGAGATTATATTTTAGCTTGGTTTAAATGTTTTGATTTCCTGTTGTGAGAGACTAGGAATTTCAATGCGCAAATTCACTTGAGACAAAATTATAAGATTTTCCAAACTGTTCAAATATAAATAAAAAACAATCCTACTAAATTTAAAACATCATTTGCACATGGGGCGAGACTAAGCAATTTTGTTTACTCTGCAAGTAATTCAATCAGTTTATAGGATAAATATGTACCTCTGAAATCTGTCCATTTTTTAGCATTGAATGTAGAAATTAACTCCTAATAATTAAAATATATTAAACATAGTTATATTTATTAACAGTTTGTTAGTTCATGCCTTACCTTTTTATTCAGGAAAGATTCAAAGTGAAAAAAGATCAGTGGTTGATAATACTTTGGCATCTGGAATTCTGCACCCATGGAATATTTTATCAGACCACATGGCTATAGGCCGTGGCCATTTCAAAGATTAAATAGCACTTGGCTAGCAGTTAAAACAACTACAATTTTCAGTGACTTTGGATAAGTCACTCTGGCTCTCTCTGTTTTTCTCTCCACATCCAGAAAGTTGAGACACTGCACAAAAGCAATTCAAAGGTCCCTGGTTCCAACCAAACTAATTCATAATACATTTGGAATCTTTACATCTTCCAAGCTCCTGGCTTCTTTAATTATTCATTAAGAATCTATCACCAAGGAACTTCTGGGGAAAATAGTGGAATAGGGAGTTCCAGAACTCAGTCCTCCTACCAAAACAACTATTAAACAGGTAGGAACTGTCTGGAAAAACTATTTTGAAATTCCAGAGGCCAGAAGGACACTATACATTTAGGGAAGAGCAGGAGGAAGAGGCTGATAAGTTATGTTAAAGAACTATAAATTGCTCTCTCTGCATGGTAGCTACTGGTGGCCATCACCCACTCTCACAGCAGGCTGTCATGAGGTCCAGGCCCTGGATAGCTCACTGGTGAGAAAAAGGGACATAAAAATCCTCTTCCCCAAGAATAACGGTGGGCACAATCACTGATCACAGTTTTTGGTTAGTGAACTTAGATGGCTGGGTCCCAGCTCTGAGTGTAGCTATTGTTTCAACCTGCCCCGGGAAAAGGTAGCAGCAGGCATTCTTTCAGTCCCACCCCAGACAAAGGCAAGGCAGCCATTGTTTCAAACCTTCACAGACAGGGGTGGACGAGGTAGAGATTTAAAGGTAGAGAGCTTCCTCAGGGATGTGAGGGACAGTTAGTTGAAGGGATGCATTTGCTGGGCAGGCCAGGAAAGCTCAGCTTTGGAGATCTATCAGAGAAGATTTTGGTGCCCTTCCTGATCCCCTCCACAGAGCACTTTAGAACCAGTGTCCATCCCCTTCATGGATACCTGGCCCTGTTTTAGCTGGGAAAGACTGACTTGGGAAAGTCCTCCCTGGGTGAACCTTTTCCCAGAATTAGCCCTCCAGGCAAAAGCAGCATGAGACAATGACAGGAGCATAAAAACCTATAAAAGCAGAAAGTCTGGACAAGGGCCTGCAAACTTCAAATACCTGGAAGAGGGAGGTTTGTCCCCTGGGAAACAGAGGGAACAATCAAACTTCTGTAGACAGGAGAACTCCAAAATAACTAACAAGCAAAAGCCCAGGGCAAGAAAGAGGCCCAGCAAGACAGGGAAAACAATGCACACTGCATTCGCTGTGGACAAACGTTCCTGATAGCATGACTAAAGCTCAAGTAAATCTCTGTCTTATCTCCAGCTGGTTACAAAACCAGGAAACTTACATCCCAGAAGTAAATCCCAGAGTTAACATTTTAAAATATTAAAATGTGCAGTATGCAAGAAAAGAGTACATGGGAAATGGATGTGGTTCAAGCAATTGGGCTCCTGTCTACCATATACGAGGTCCAGGGTTTGATTCCCAGGGCCTCCTGGTGAAAGGCAAGCTGGCCTGTGCGATGAGCTGGCCCATGCGGAGTGCTGGCCTATGCAGAGTGCTGGCCTATGCAGAGTGCTGGCCTGAGTGGAGAGCTGGCGCAGCAAAATGATGCAATAAAAAGAGAAACAAAGGAGAGACAATAAGAGACGCAGCAGACCAGGGAGCTGAGATAGCACAAAAGATTGAGTGCCTCTCTCCCACTCTAGGAGGTCCCAGGATCAGTTCCCAGTGCCACCTAAAGAGAAGACAAGCAGACACAGAAGAACACACAGAGAGCAGACAGCGAGTGCAAAAAACAATGAGGGTGGGGGGAGAAATAAATAAATAAAATAAATCTTAAAAAAAAAAATGACAAGAGTACAAAACAAACAAAGAAACATGAAAGGATAGCACATCCAAAGGAAGAGGAATAAAAATACAGGAAACACCAAAGAAGAAAACAAGAGTGTGGACATACCAAATATACCCTTCAAAAAAGTATCTTAAAAATGCTCAAGGAGATGAAGGAAAGTGCAGAAAAATAACTAAACAATATCAGGGAAACAATGAATGAACTATATGAGAATCTAAGCAAAGAAATTTTAAAAAAGGAACCAAACAGAACTACTGGAGTTAACCACAATAACTGAAACGAAAAATGCCCAGAAGGGTTCCAAGAGAAGATTTGAGCTGGCAGAAGCAAGAATCAGTGAACTTGAAGACCAGATAATTGAAATAAGTCAGGCTGAGGAGCAGAAAGAAAAATAAAATATTAAAAGTGAAAATACCCTAAGACAGCCAGGGGGTACTATCAAGAACACCAATATATACATTACGGGAGTCCCAGAAGGAGAAGAAAGAGAGAAAGGGGCAGAAGGAATAAGTCAATGAAATAATGACAGAGAATTTCCCAAACTTAGAAAAAGACGTAGATATGCACATCCAAGAACCCCAAAGAAACGAAACAGATAAACTTGAAGAGAAATATGCCCTGACACATACTGTTCAAACTGTTGAATGCAAAGGACAAAGAGGAAAGTTCTGAAAGCTGCAAGAGAAAAGCATTGTGCTATGCACAAGGCAGTACCAATTAGAATGAGTGCTGATTTCTCATCAGGAACCATGGAAGCAAGAGGCAAGTGGGTTGAAACACTGAAACAGCTAAAGGAAAACAATAGCCAGGCAAGAATTTTACATCCAGTGAAACACTCTCTCAAAAATGAGGAGAGATTAAGACATTCTCAGATTTTAAAAAATGCTCAGGGAGTTCATCAGCACTAGACCTGTCTTACAAGTAATGCAAAAGGGAGTTCTTCAGATTGAAATGAAAGGACACTAGACAGTGGTTCAAAGCAGCATAAAGAACGAAGGACCTACAGTAAAAGTGATCATTTGGATAATTTTAAATGCCAGTATCATTGTATTGTATTGTTTGGCATGTAATTCCACTTCTTCCTAAAGATGCTAAAGTGCAAATGCATAAAAAGTAATAAATTTAGGTTTTTGGGAATACAATGCACAAAGATATAAGTATAAAAAAAGGTGGGGGGGAAGAGGAATATAGGAAAACTGTGCATGCTATTGAAGTTAAGCTGGTATCAAACCAAATATGATCATTATATATTTAGGATGTTAAATTTTAACTACATAGTAACCACAAGGAAAATAGATGAAAAATATATCCAGATAGAAATGAGAATGGACTCAGTATGGTACAAAATAAGAAAGTAAACAAATATAAAAGAAGGCTTTAATGGAAGTGAGAGACAAGAAAGGTGTAAGACTTACAAAGGCTAAATAGCAAAATGGCAGAAGAAAGTACTATATTATCAGCAGTGACTTTAACTGTAAATGGATTAAACGTTGCAGTTAAAAGGCAGAGGTTTGCAGAATAGATTTTTTTAAAAGTGTGACCCAACTATATGCTGTCTGCAAAAGACAAAGATAGAAACAAAAAAACAAAAAAAGTCAAAGATACAGGTAGGTTGAGGGTGAATATCATGCAAATAGTAACCAAAAGAGAGCTGGGTAGCTATACTAATATCAGATAAAATAGACTTTAAGTAAACAACAGTTATGAGGGACAAGGATAGGTCATTACATACTGATAAAGGGAACAATCCAACAGGAGAATGTAACAATTATAAATATATAGATATATACACACACACACATACACATAACAGCAAAGCCCCAAAATATATGAAGCAAATACAGACAGATTTGAAGGAAGAAACTGATGGTTCTATACTAATAGTAGAATACTTTAACACGCCACTCTCAATAAGGGACAGACCATCTAGTCAGAAGATCAATAAGAAGTACAGGACTTAAATGACACACTAGATGAACTAGACTTAACGGGCATATATAGAACACTGTACCCAACAAAAACAGAATACACATTCTTCTCGAGCGCATGTGGATCATTCTCCAGGATAGATCTATTTTGGGTCACAAAACAAGTCTTAATAAATTCAAAAATACTGAAATTATACAATGTATATTCTCCAATCACAATGAAATGGAGCTGGAAATCAATAACAGAGGGAGAAAGGGAAAAGTCACAAATATGTGGAAATTAAACAACATACTCATAAACAACCAATGAGTTAAAGAGGAAATCAGAAGTGAAATTAGGAAATACATCATACCAAATGAAAATACATCATACCAAAACATTAGGGATACAGTGAAGGCAATACTGAGAGGGAAATTTGTAGCTCTAAATGCTTACATTAAAAAAGAAGAAATACTATATGAGGTTTACAGTGTATAGTCCAATTTTCTCCCATGTCCCAATAATAGCCTGTTGGACCCTTTCTCCTACATGGTTAGAGGCCATCCAGTCTAATCATGTATTGCATTTAATTGTCATTGTCTCTATAGTTGCTTTTTCTTTTTTAAAATTGTGGTAACTTATATATAACATAAACTTGCTCATTTCAACCACTACCAAGCAAACCATTCCGTGGGATTCATCACTTTCATAATGTTATGGTACCCTCATCACCTTCCATTACTAAAACTTTCCCATCTTTCCAAACAGGAACTGTTAATTAATGCATAATTAATTAATGCATAATTAATTATGCATTAATTCCCCATGCCCCCCACACACATGCTGGCAAACTGCACTCTAATTTCTGTCTCTATGAGCTTGCATATTCTCTGGTATTTTCTTTGTAGTTACCATGGGGCTTAATTTAATATCCTAAATCTATAACAGTCTCATTTGCTTAGATACCATCTTAACTTCAAACTATGTTCCTGTACCCCTCTGTCTTAGTTTACTAAAAGCTGCTGGAAGCAATATACCAAAAATGGATTGGCTTTTACAATGAAAATTTAAGTTAAAAGCTTACAGTTCTGAAGCTGTGAAAATGTCAAAATCAAGGCTTCTCATCCCTGAGGATGCTTTTATCCCTGAGGAATGGCTGCCAGTCGTCCTGGACTCCTCTCACACGACAGGGCACAATGGCGGTATCAGCCAGTCTTGGTTTCTGTCTTTTCCTCTGGGTTTTGTTGCATTCAGCTTTGGGCTGCTCCATCGGTGGCTTTTCTCTCTCCCAAGTTTGTTGATTTCAGCTTCTGGAGGCTTCTCTCTGTCTCTGCAGCTTTCCCCCCCTGTATTTGCAGCTTTTTATTCTTCCATTTATAAAAGACTACAGTAAGAGGATTAAGACTCATCCTGGGTCACACAATCTAATCAAAGGCCCTTAACTGAAGTAATTTAATCAAAAGGTCCCACCTACAATAGGCTACATGCACAGGAATACATTAGCTTTAAGAAAAAGACTTTCTGGGGTCCACGAAAGCTTCATACTGCCATACCCTCTGCGCCTCCAATTTTATACAGTTCTTGTCACAATATGCATGTTTATACATTATGAGTCTAAAACCATTGATTCATCATTACATTTTATGAATTTACCTTTTAGATCCTGTAGGAAGTAAAAAGTGGAGTTACAATAAAAAAAATACTATAGTACTGACATTTATATTTACACACGTTGTTATCTTTACAGGAGATTTTTATTTCTTCCTGTAGCTTTGATCTATGGTCCAGTCTCCTTTCTTTTCCACCTGCAGAACTCTCTTTACTATCTCTTTTAGGACCAGTCTAGTTGTGACAAATTCCATCAGCTTCTGTTTATGTGGGATTGTCTTAATTTCACCCTCATTTTTGAAATACGGATGTAGAATTTGTGATTGGCAATTTTTTGCTTTTAGCACTTTAAATATGTCATCTCACTGTCTTCTTACCTTCATGGTTTCTGGTAAGAAATCAACACAATCATACTAGGCATGTTACTTCTCTTGTGGTTTTAGGAATTCTCTCTTTATATTTTGCATCTGACAGTTTGATTATAATATGTTGCAATGTGGGTCTACTTGTGTTTGTCCTGTTTGGAGTTTGTTGAGCATCTTGGATACGTATATTCAGGTCTTTTGTTAAATTTCAGAAGTTTTCAGCCATTATTTCTTTGAATAGTCTCTCTGCTCCTTTCTCTCTTTCTTTCCTAGTGAGACTCCCACAATGTATATATTGATACAGTTGATTATTGTGCACATAATCTTCAGACTCTATTCACTTTTTTTTCATTCTTCTTTCTGTTCCTCGGACTGGATGATTTCAAATGTCCTATCCTCAAATTCACTGATTCTTTCCTCTGCCAGCTTCAATATGCTGTTTTTAATTTGTTTCTGTGGTTTGGTTCCTTTTCCTAATTTCCATCTCGCTATTGAATTTGTCTTTGTGTTCATGTATAATTTTCCTAATTTCTTATAGTTCTTTATTCATGTATTCTTTGAGCACATTAGGACTATTTTTTTAAAGTCTTTGTCTGATATGTCCCAAGTTTGGTCCTCTTCATTGATGGTATCTAATGCTATAATCTTCTCCTTTACCTGGGCCATCACTTTCTGTTTCTTTGTATGTTTCGTAAACTTTTGTTGAAACCTGGACATTTTGACTTATAACCTGTTATCACTGGAACTTAGACTATGAAGTATCTGTTCCTTAAGCTTGTATCCAGCTAATGTTATGACAGAATTTTCCTTTAATTCTAGGAGCTAACAAAACAAAACAAAACAACAACAAAAAAATGAGGACTTCTCCCAGTTTTTGCAGATTGACCTTTGGGGGTGTTTTCCTTCATAGTTTATCCATATAATAAGTTTAGGGAATAGCTCAATGCCAATGTATAATGGCCTTCCTGATTCTTTCTGCAAACGTGACTTTTCATGGGCATGTGTGTGTGTGCCACTAGGAATTTCCCCGTTTACACAGATAAAAATGACCCCTCTTCCCTAAGTCACAGGCATTGTACTGTATGTCCTATGCCAGTAACCCATTACCCCAGGCAGCATAACTTGACTGTTTACCCTCAATGTTTTGTAGGAGAGCCCTGTGAATTGCCTTCTACATGCAAGGTAAATTCTGGGACAGCAAGTCCCTTAAGCCTCCATTAAAAAGATTGGAGGAACAGATGTGGCTCAAGGGGTTGAATGCTTACCTCCCACATGGGAGGTCCCAGGTTCTGTTCCCGGTGCCTCCTGAAAAAAAAAACAAAAAACACAAGCGAAACAAACAAAAAACCAACTCAAGGAAGCTGATGTGGCTCAGTGGTTGAACACCAGCTTCCCACATACAAGGTCCTGAGTTTAATCCCCAGCCCCAGTACCTCAAAAAAAAAAAAAAAAAAAAAAAAAGATAGTGAGATTGGGCCAGGCATACACATCCCCAGTACTACACAAGGGTTACTTTGGTTCCTCCAGAACTGGAACTAGGTACCCACACTGGGAGCCCAGATTGGCTCCATGCCAAGCCAGTGAGGTGATGGGGAATGGACCAGCCAGTCCGCCACAAGATCCTACCACGTTTAAGTTTTCTTTTTCCTTTATTTAGCACTTACCCTTTATTTGCAATTCTTTTTTTATTTTTTAAATTTTTTATTTTTAACTTTATTTTATACATTTACTAATTGAAAATATAAACAATTAAAAACTACAAAGAAAACACAGTTGAATAAAAACATACATTTCTCAATTAAATGTACTGGATCACATAATTTTTTTTTTGCATCATACAGAATGTTACACAATATATTTGGTTCATAGTAACGCAACCATACAGTATTTGTCCTTTTGTGTCTGGCTTGCTTGGCTCAACATAATGTCCTCCAGGTTCATTCATGTTGTCATGTGCTTTATGACTTCATTTCTTCTTACAGCTGCATAATATTCCATTGTGTGAATAGACCACAGTTTGTTTATCCATTCATCTGTTGATGGACACTGTAATGGTTAGGCTAATGTGTCAACTCGGCCAGGTAATTGTGTCCAGGTGTTTGTTCCAACAAGCCCTGGGCTAATTGTAATACAAGAGCATTTATGGACTTCAATCACCAGTGAGTTTACTGCGTGGATGGCTGATTACATCTGCATCAATCAGGGAGATTACATCATCAATGGCTGGCGCTTTTATCCAA
>JAQZBX010062533.1:0-16868 GCA_029593785.1 Cabassous unicinctus
ATGCCTATCCCACAATCATGGCTTTCACACAGTATTGCATTGGGTCAAGAAACATTTCAATGAAAAGGAAGTAGAGCAATGGGCTTATACTGTAACTGAATCTTTAATAAGTCATCCCACCTTTTGATTAGCACAGCTGCTTCTGGGTGATCAGGAATATGGCAAGACCTGTTGATTTCATGAGCATGGACCCGTATTATGAAAATGAGCAGGAGAACCAGTGTGTCCCTGAGGTAACATTGTGAAGATTTATCATAAGACAAAATTGGTAAAAGCTAATTGCTTTTGATGGTCCTTAAAAATTATACAGAGAAAAAAATGTCAATAGCTGGAAGCCAAGAATCAGGGTCAATGCTGGCTTCTTCCAGGACAGGCAAGTTTTTCTGTGAAAGTTACTGGAAGAGGGGTCAATGATTAACTAAGCTGATGATAGTCCACAGTAATACTGTCAGATCCATAGGACATCTACACACATCAAACTGGTGAACTAAATGAGGATATAAGAGGTATCATTACCATGCTTCTGTAACTTCCTTTATGGTGGCATTAATCTCTGCACTTCCTACAGAGATGAAGTACTGCTTCTGGTTTACTATATTGGCAAGAAGGGACATTCTTGGGACTTCTATTTAGCCCTTCCTACCATCATAGCCCTCATTCTACAGGTCTAAGAAACTATTTGAGATTTTTTCTTTTTGTCAAATACATCTATTCCAAGTATCTCTATCTCCAGTGTTATAAGAAATGGGGATCAACTACAGGGTGGATCTGTAAATCAACTGGGTGGAACATGACTCAGAAATGAGTTACAAATACACAGGTCACCTGATTACCATGAGCACTTAATTGGATTGATGGGTGCAGGGGCAGTTAAGGTTATCAGGAATTAGCTTAAATTCAGAGTCAAATTCTAGCAATTCCTAAAAAGGTGTGGTGAATTTCTTTTTCCCAATGCAAAGTTTCTCTAGTAAAAGGCCACAGTTCAATGAAGAGAATGCTTGGAGTCAAATTATGCCAAGAGTACCTATGGCAGTGAATTTGACCTGATCTAATGTTATATTCTGCCATTTTGTAATAACAAATTCATGATCCATTCCCACACCTGTTCCACTGAAGTACTACTGACTTACAACATATTTTAGCAAGGTTGTGCAATACTTTTGGTGTATAAGCTATTTATTTTTCCATTATATTGTTTATCCATCCCACTGGAGCATGCTGATATTTAACACTAATTATGGGTCTAGTGAAAACAAGGTGTGGTTGTGGTACATCCAAGAAAAAATTGCAATAACCTTTCAAGGTGTCTACCTCAAAATGAGAATGCATTACGATTTTCATGATAAGGAAGGGTAATCACATTAAACATCACAGGGCAAGCTCTTTCACAGGCAAGGGAGACCCCAAATAACTTGTGATTGAAGATTATAAGTGTCACCTGGCTCTTACTGTGGTCACAATTCCAAAATTTAGGATCCTATCCTTTCCTAGTTTACTTATGTATGAGACTGGAAATTGACCTGTGATTGTAATTCAGCAACATGCAAAATTAAATATTATGTTTGATTGTCAGCAATATCTGCCCTGCAACTCCAAGTAATAAGAGATATTTTTTATACAATCATAGAAGCTGTCTGATTCTCTGGTCGCATATTGATATGAGTTAACAGAATTAAGCTTGCCATTTTCTATATAATTACACTCAAATATATCTAAACTGTGCCTTTTATACAGCCCTTATAGGCATTATTACACTCATAATGGTTAAATGCAGTAACCACTTGAGTTCCCAAAGCACATGCTTCAAATGTTCCTTCATCACAATCCACCCTAAATGATATCTTAATTAATTATGATATTACTGTGTGCCATATATTACAAGCATTCCATTTTCCATTAGTGAGAAGTGTTCCAAAGGCATGTTCTCAAGCTCAAAGACATGAACACACCCATCCCTAAATCTTATCTTTAGAGATCTATCCCCTGTAACTATTCCAGGTACCAATTCTTTAGCAGTCTGGGTCCAGTGAGGACAAATAAAATGCATTGTAGTTTAAACATGGTGTTTTATTGTAAATATATATTACCTGTGGTAAAAGAGTATGTATCTGATATAAGGAAATCAATAAAATATAGCTGGGCCGAGAAAGTGTACACAAAGACATTTGAAAATTATTCAGGCTTTATTGAAGAAGGTATGGTTGGGCCACTGGAAGACAGGAAAATATGTTGTTTACAAGGTGGGAAGTGGTCTGGAGTTTCTGGGGAAAAAAATTCAGTGCTTTGGATTGTTGGTGGAGGAGCAGTAAATCAGCAATCAGTAGTGTATAAGGTAGCCAAAGGCGTGCTGATATAAAGTACCAGAACTTTGTTGGCTTTTATAAAGCATATTTATTTGCGTTAGAAGCTTACAGTTACCAGGCCCTAATGAGTCCAACTCAAGGTACCATAAGAGGTATTTTCTTTCCCAAAGTCTGTTTGCCACATGTTGATGCCAGATGGTGGAAGATATCTGTGAGGGTTCAGCTTTCCTCCTTCCACTTAAGGCTCTGTGGTCCCAGCTTCTTCTGATCTCTGATGTAGGTTGGCATAGGGCTTGTCACTCTCACTGGGACATATTTCTTTCTGGGCTCAGCTTCTTTGATCTCTCTACAATGTCAGCTGTAGACTCTCAGGCTCATCTCTCTTCCTGGGGCCTCTGCCATGTCTAATGCAGCTTCCTCTCTTTCCTCACATATCTGCTTCTCTGTGTTCTCCTTCTCTGTGTATTTACTTCTGTGTGAGAGTCTGTTTTATCCCCAATAAGGTGGTGGCGACTCAACCCTGCACGACCTAATGAAGAGATCAAGTAAGAGCCGTAATCTTGATTTAATAAAGTAAAATTGAAACCTCTAAATCTAATACAATCTCACACACCCAAAGGAACAAACAAGTTTACAAACACAATCCAGTATCTATTTTTTGAGCTCATAAACAATTTCAAACTGCTACAAGTGGCCTGTGTATTCAGTGGGACAACTACACTATTGGTTGTCAGGTATTTGCAGAAGGAAGAAATCCTTAATGTGTGACGCTCTCAGCACTTTTGGGTACCTGCATGTAAACCACATGTTGGCTTCTCAGGAGATTCTGAAGAGCTGGCTGCATGCAGGCTACACAAATCAATGCTTTGTATAAATCAAGGGGGCTGCAAAATCAATGTCACCAGACCAATGCTATAAGTTCACAAAGGAACTGGACAAGGAAAGAGTTACCATATATTCTCACATCCCCATGCCAATCTCCTTAGCCTGCAAAGAAAACTGCAGGAAGTCTTTTCATTCTGTAATGTCTCACCACAGTGTCTTCTCCTGAGAAAGCAAAACATCATGCTACTTTTAAAAAAATTGTTAAAGTAATTCTGTTCTTCATCACTTACCATATTGAAGGACAAATTCAGATCTAAAAGGCCATACACCATACGCTGAAGGATGAATTGAGGGCTGATGTGCAATGACATGATATCTGATGCAGTCTCTTTACAAATATGACTCTAGAAAGAAAAGTTTGGTAATTTGTCTGATATACTAGTTATCTGAGTCACCACCATATTTTGGCTCTCTTTCTAAAAAGTATAAACAGTCATTTCCTTAGGAGAGAAAGTTTAAAATATCCTGTAAACCTTACTCTCTGTCCTTAGATCAGTTTGTTCACTACTGGCATGTTATGAGCTACCATGCACATGAGAACTGAAAAATCACAGATTAAATGACAAGATTTTCTCTAAGAGATGTTGCCTTCTCTTGGGATAACACTTGATCAGATAGAAGGAAAGCTTCATGAATGCAAAAATTTTTACTTGTTTTATCCTCTGCTGTATTTACAGTGCCTAGATGAGTGCTTGGGTAGGACAGGATTTGAATAAACATAGATTAAATGATCAGCATCCTTCTAATTAACAGGAGGTCTTAAAAGTACATGTTATAATGGCCAAGGAAACTATAAATATCTGTGATAAAATAAAAATTATTGCATAGGCAATAATGAAGACTTTTGGGCATGGAAGACAGCATCGAAAGAATGAAAAGTGAAGAGATAAGAATGTCTCAGGTTATGAGTACAGAGACAATAATGCTTTAGTTCTTGAAGATAAGTATTTATGAAGCATATGTTGGTCTTGATAGTTTTAGGGTGGAAAAAATTGCAGTATTTGGACAAAAATGTGCTCAATGTCAGATAAGAGGGAATAAAACTATGTAAAAAAGATATACATAAGTTGACGTGTTTATGGAAAACAGAACCATGGATCTACATGTGATCAAAGAATTTGCTCCTTGAAAGTGATTAAAATGGGAAATTTTGACTTGTAAATACATTAACTCAAATTTGTAAAGAATGTATTAATATAGCACTTTTAAACATTTTCATTCTCAACTCCCCATTTTAATTCCACATATCATTTTTCCATTAAAATATCTAAAACATAAAAAAGAAGTTGTCTTAAATTATGCACAGAATTTGTTATTGATGATGTAAGAAGTGGATTTTCATTTTTCTCTAAGTAGACTGTAGGTTCATCCAAACAACTTGGTTAAGAGGAAAGAATAAGTAGATAATTCAGGACTAGAAATGGGAGCATCATTTCAATTGATGAAAAATTTATTACTATATTACTCAAATACAGAATGTAAGTTGAATTAGCTGTATTTCCCCCTATATGACCTTATTTTTAACAACTTTTTATAGTGACATACACTTTTTCTACTTCATGGAAGAACATTCTTGTATTTGACCTATGAACCACATTCCTAACCCACCCAGTTCACTATGTTATACAATCCCAAGTTTATCCTCTAGGTTTCATTCTATTGACAATTAGAACCCTAGACTACCACTTTCAGTCTATATATATACATATGTATATACATATATATATTTATATATATATTTACCTATCTATAAATATATACCAATAACCTTAATTCTATCTCCCAGTAATCTGTAATCTATATCTAGGTTTTAACTCCATGAGTCTATTCAATGCATTTATTTCATATTAGTGATACATGCAATATTTGACTTTTTGTGTGTGTCTGACTTAATCCAAATTGTTATATGAACATCAACTTCCTTTCATCTTAAAGCTGAATACTATTCCATCACATATATCACGTTTTGTTTATCCATTCATTGGTTGATGGACACTTGGGCTATTTCCATATTTTGGCAATTGTGAATAATGTCACCATGAACATCATTGTGAAAATATGTGTCCCTGCTTGCTTTCAGTTATTCTGAATATATTCATAGAGTCAGGATTGATGGCTTATATGGATGTTCTATATTTAGCTTCCTAATTTTATTAGTCAGGCAAAAGTGGTGCTGATACAAAGTACCAGAAATCTATTGGCTTTTATAAAAGGTATTTATTTAGGGTAGAAGCTTACAGTCATAATGTCCTACAGAGTCCAAATCAAGGAACCGTAAGAGGTACTTTCTCACCCAAAGTCATTTGTCATTATTTGAAGCAAGATGGCAGACAGTGTCTGTGAGGGTTCAGCCTTCCTTCTTCCTTTTAAGGCTCTGTGGTACCAGCTTCTTTCTATCTCAGCTCTAGGCTGGCATAAGCCTCATCTCTCAGGGCTTCTCATCTTCTCTGTTCTCTTCAGCTGTAAACTCTCAGGCTCATCTCTCTTCCCAGAGTCTCTGCCATGTCTATGGAGCTGTCTCTGCTCCTCTGTGTATCTTATTCTGTGTCTCTACTTGAGTGACTGTACATTTATATAGCCCACAAAAGAGGTGGTGACTCAAACTGAATTGCCCTTATGACATGATAGAATCAGAGTCCTAATCATGACTTAATAAAGTAAAAGCAAAGTCTCTGAATTTAATACAATCAAAGGGGTATCATGCCCATAGGAACAGACCAATTGCTCTTTTTGAAATTCATAAATAATGTCCAACTTCCACACTTCATCCTCTGAATTCCAAAAAGACATTGCAATATTCAATTAAAAATACTTTAAATCAGTAACAATCCTAAGTACAAAATCATATGACAATCAATTTATAGAAACATAGTTTGGCTTGGGACAATGTCTCATCTGACTCGACTTCTGAAACTTACAAAACAATTTATCTGCTTCCAATGTACAAAGGGGCAGATAAAGAATAAACATTTGTATTACCATAAGGAGATTTTTAGAGAGAAAAATGAGTCAGTAGTCCCCAACAATTCTGAATATCTTCATTAGATATCAAAGTCTGATAGTTTCTTATTCCTGGGGCCTCATTGGGACCCACCCTTTCCAATGGCTTGTCCATTGGCCATTTTTTGGTTCCACCTTTTTCAAATACCCATGGTTAAGCATTCAGTGTATACTAATTCCCAGTAGCAGGCCAAAAGCTGTTTCTCAAAAGGAAAGCAATTATCTGCAGAGGATGACAGGGCTTTGCTCCAAAATTCTAAGGGTTTGCATTATGTTTCTCTGATAGGAGCCTGCCAAAAGGTCCAGACAGCATCTCTATTTGCCACTGAAACTTCCAGCACCATTGGATCTGCTGGATCACATGGCCCAAGTGGTAGTGCAGCTTTCACAGCAACCTGGACTTGTCACAGAGCTTCCTCTTGTTCTGGTCTTGAATCAAAACTAACAGCTTTTCTGGTCACTCAGTAAATGGGATGGAATAGCACACCCAAATGGAGAATGTCTTGTCTCCAAAATATGAAGAAATGAAATAGTGTTGTGCCTCTATTTTGGTTGTGTGTGGGGGGCAGATGCTACAGATTATCCTTTAATTTAGAAGGGATATCTAGACACACCTCTTACCACTGGACACCTAGAAATTTCACTGAGGTGGAAGTTCCCTGTATTTTTGTTAGATTTATCTCCCATCCTCTCTCATGTGAATGCCTTATCAATAAGTCTAGAGTCTTTGCTACTTCTTGCTCCCTAGGTCCTATCAACATATCTCCAATATAATGGACCAGTGTGATGTCTTGGGGGAGGAAGAGATGATCAAGGTCCCTGTGGACAATATTATGATATAGGGCTGGAGAATTGATATACCCCTGAGTCAGGAAAGTGAATTTATAATTCTGGCCTTGCCAGGTGAAAGCACTGTTTCTGGTGGTTTTTACTGATGGCAAAAGAGAAAAAAGCATTTGCCAGATCACAGCTGCATACCAGGTAGCAGATGCTGTGTGAATTTGCTCAAGAAACGATATCACATCTGGAACAACAGCTACAATTGCAGTCACCACCTGGTTAAGTTTATGGTAATCTACTGTAATCCTCCAAGATCCATCTGTTTTCTGCACAGACCAAATAGGAAAGTTGAATGGGGATGTGTTGGATATCACTATCCCTGCATCCTTCAGAACCTTAATGGTGGCTCTAATCTCTGCAGTCGCTCCAGGAATCTGGTATTGCTTTTTGATTTACTATTTTGCCAGGTAGGGGCGATTCTGGTGGTTTCCACTTGGCTTTTATAAACATAATACCCATCACTCCACAAGTCATGGATCCAATGTGGGGATTCTTCCCCTCCCTGAGTATGTTTATTCCAATTATCCATTCTGGAACTGGGGAAATGACCAAATAATGGGTCTGGGGACCCACTGGACCCACTTTCAGACAGATCTGAGCTAAAAGTCCATCAATCTCTTGAACTCCAAAAGCCCCTATTCTGACTACTGGGGCACAGTGATGTTTTGGGTCTTCTGGAATGATTGTCACTTCTAAGCAAGTGTCTAATAATCCCCCAAATGTCTGATCATTTCCTTTTCCCTAATGCACAATACTCTGATAAAAGGCCATAAGTCTTCTTGAGGAAATGTGGGAGGAAGAAAACTAATATAAATTTTTGGCAGTTTAATAGGTTCCTTCCGCAAGGGGACCTGGCTTTCTCCTCATCCAAGGGGCTTTGGGTCTGTAAATTGTCTCAAATCTGGGAATTGATTAAGGGGCTGTGATTCTCTGTATCTGTAATCTGAGTTAGGGTTTTGTTCACTAGACATCAAACACTTGTTTTTATACAGATCCAGAAGAAATTTAGTAGACTGTCCATCTATTTCACTTCTAGGTATTCCCTGATTTATTAACCAATGCCATAACTCTATGTGACTCAGACTATTTTGAGTGTTGCTTTGAATCTGCCTTTCATTGCAGTAGCCATGCCCACCTTCTCTTTAGCGATACTTGACTTTTACCTGACCGAGATCTGATCATCCCCATAAAGTTTAAGGATTTTAATTCTATTACAGCACCCCTCCCTACAGTAATATCTGGACTACAGAGAAGAGCAAACACAGAGCTCTTCAGGGAAGATGGAGTTAGTCTTACAAATTTATTACTCACAGTCATGGTTAAAGTTGTGTTCTCCGGACATTCCTGGGGGTGGGTGGGCAAGTCTTAAATGGTAAATTCATTCTAGCATTCCAATCTCTCTAAACCTTTGAATTCCCTCTTCTACTGTATACCAGGGCATATTGGGCATCTCAAGCTCAGACATGGTAGGCCATATTTTAGTCCATGTTTCAGTCAGCCACCCAAACAAACTGTTAGAGCCCTTTCTACTCATCAAGCTACAGCTTTGAATCCAGAATTTCTGTTTAGTGGGTTCATATCAATAAATTCAGTGGGATCCAATTTTATTTTCCATCCACCATTATCCTATACACTTTGTATCTATTTCCACACATATTCCCCTGATTTCTGCTTATATAAGTTGGAAAATTCATGCAGTTCTTTCAGCGTATAGCATACTTCCTAATGGGTCAGACTTTGTATTTCACCTCTTGGGGCTTGTTGTGATTTAGTCTAGTAATATGTCTTGAAGGGAAGAGGAGTGCTGGCAGTGGGCAAGGAGAAGGATTACAAATTTCTTGCAAATCACTGACCTCAGGACATTACATTTCATTTTCTTCTGGTGAGACAGGATTAATCTCTTCAGGCAGGGGTTGAATTGCAGATTCCTCAGGGCAGGATGGAAGTTTGGCAGTGCTTGTTGTATTTGGGCTGGTGCCTGCCTCAGGGCTGGGAGGAGGTCTAGACTCCCTGAGGCAGACCAGAGACTGGGCAGTGTGTACTGGAGTTGGGCTGTTACATGCCTCAGGGCTGGAAGGGGGTCCATACTCCCTGGGGCAGGCTGACAATGTTTGGTCTCCTCAAGGCCGGCCCTCACAGGTTTATCTGCTAAAGTATCAATAGAATTTAGGGTTCCCATGTCCTCACCAATATTATCATCATCCCATATGTCTCCATCCCAATCCTCAGGCTTCCACTCCTTTCCAATTAATGCCTTCACTTTAATCATAGATACCCTGCTGGGTTAAGATTTTAGTTTTCTAACTCTGCTACACTTACCATGAGAGTCTGAGTCTGATTCTCAGATATCACAAACCTGTGGCTGCAGGAAATAAGATTTTCTTTCATAGCACACATAGAAACTTTCACATCATTCATGTAGAGTTTAAGTTGCAAATTTGAAGCCTTTAGCTCCTCTCTTTCTTTTGCACCTGTATCCACAGTATCTGGGAAGAGCCAGCCCACATTATTATACCTTTTGACTTCACAAAACTCTGTTAAGGTGTTGAAAACACACTCTCGCCCTGATCCTTACCTCTTATAAGGGAGGAATTGGGGGAATCCAGTAATGTTATTTTGTGTATCTCCATTGCTGACTCACACCATGGACTGTTAGTGGCCTCTTCATTATTGGAAAGGGAGTCATTAGCACCCTTGAGTCCAATTAAAGTAGAGAGCCAATTGCAAATCGCTCAGAACAAATTCAGACATCTTATGTTTCAGATTCTGTTCCTCAAGAACCACTCCTGGTATTGAGCTGTATTAGTTAGGGTTCTCTAGGCAAAAACAATCAACAGGAGATATCTGTAAATAGTATGAGATTTTATAAGAGTGTCTCATGTGACCATGGGGATGTACAAGTTCAGGTTCCACAGGCAGGCTGCAAACCAGGGGCTTCAATAAACATCCAATGAAGGTCCTTGATGAGTTTCCAGGAGATTTTGGCTGTCCAAAGATGATCTGGGAAATTCTCTCTGAATGCTGAAATCACTTCCCCTTTTAAGGCATTCATCTGAATGAATTACTGCTGACAGTAATCTCCCTAGTTGATTGTAAATGTAATCAGCCATCTATGCAAAAAAAAAAAATTGACTGATGACTGAAGCTCAATAATGTTCTTGTATTACAATTATCCCAGTGCTTGCCTGACCAAACAACTGGGCACAATTACCTGGCCAAGTTGACACATTAACCCAAATTGGATTGATATCATCCTTTTTTTTTTCTTGCATATGGATAAATAATTCTGCCAGCATCAACTCTTGAATTAACTATTATTTTCCAGTTGAGTGGGTTTGGAATCTTTACCAAAATCATCAATACATTCTAGTCAATAAATTGTGGTCAGAATACTGAATATCAATTTCCAAAAGAAGAAAGAGGACCCCTATCTCACATGTTACACAAAGATTAACTCAAAATGAATCAAATACCTGAATATAAAAGCTAGAAGTAAGAAACTCTTAGAAGAAAACATCAGAAAACATCTTCAGGATCTTTTGGCATGATGTGATTTCTTAAAATTTAAATCCTAAGTAAAAGCAATGACAGAAAATATAGTAAAATGGGACCTCATAAAAATTTAAACCATTTGCATATCAAAGGACTATGTCAGGAAGGTGAAAAGGCCTACTAGTCAATGGTAGAAAATATTTGGAAAGCACATTCCAATAAGGTTTAATTATTCAGAATATATTAATAAGTACTGCAACTCAACAATAAGAGGAAATCTGTTGGTATGCATTTAAAATGGCAACCACCTCAAAATGGCGGATCCAATGACTCAGCATTGCGGCCTCCTCCCCCCTGCCCCTGTATTCTCCCAATATTACCTTTTTAGGACATAAGCGGCCTGCGAGCCTTGTGGGTACCACCCACCTCCCCTGCCAGGAAGCCCTTTACCCAGCAACAGCTGACTATAGCCAATCATCACACAGATGCTGCCTCTAACCAATCAGCGGGCTACACGGTAGCCCTAAACCCTATAAATTGTACTGCACTTCCCTAATAAAGTAGACCTGCACCACCAGCCTCGTCTCCGCAGCTTCTTTACTGCGTCGCCCTCCACACCGGATTCCCCCACACGCCGGCTGGGCCACCAGCTCGTGGTCTCCTCTCCCACCTGGAGAGAGAGACAAACCACAGCCTCTTTAGAAATCAACCCAAATAAAAATGAAATGTACTTTAGACTTGAATGGACAGTTCTCCAAAGAAGATGTAGAAATGGCTGAAATTCACATGAAAATATGCCCAACATCATTAGCCACAATGATATACCATTTCATACCCTGTAGAATGACCATTATTTTAAAAAACCCAGAATATTACAAGTTTTGGAGAGGATGGGGAGAAATTCATTGTTGACAGGATGTAAATGTTGCAGCCACTGTGGATGCCAGCTTATCAGTTCTATGGAAAGCTAAGAATCAAATTTCTTTCACCTACCAATACTAATACTATGTATACTAGGGATCATCAGACCGGGACAGTGCTACACAACTCTCAGGAGGGTGAGGGGCAGAGAGATGAAGAATTTGAAGCAGTAAACCCCATGGCAACTGGGAAGGGCTCCCTTCTAATACTCCAATCATATTAAGCTGGGGTAAAAGCCATGGCCCAGTGAGCTGAATGAGAGGGGAAAGAATATCTTCCTCCCTCTCTGCTGTTACAAAGTGTATTAGTCAGCCAAAAGAGGTACCGATGCAAAGTACCAGAACACTGTTAGCTTTTATATAGTGAATTTATTTATGGTAGATGCTTACAGTCACAAGGCCCTAAAGTGTCCAATTCAAGGTATCATAAGAGGTACTTTCTCTTACCAAAAATCTGTTGTCATGTGTTGAAGCAAAATGGTTGGGAATATCTGTGAGGGTTCAGCCTTCTTTCTTCCTCTTAAGGCTCCATATTCTCAGCTTCTTCTGATCTCAGCTGTAGACTGGTATAGGCTTATCTCTATCCCTGGGGCATGTTTCTTTCTGGGCTTAGATGTTCTGTTCATTTGATAAGGTCGGTTGTAGACTATCAGGCTCATCTCTTTTCCCAGAGCCTCTGCCATGTCAAATAAGTTGTCTCTCATCCACTGTGTTCTTTTTCTTTGTGTATCTACTTCCATGTAAGAATCTATCAGCCCACATAGGGGGCTGGGACTCAATGCTGAGTCACATTCTCATGATGTGGTTGAATCAAAGTCCTCATCTTAACATAATTTAATCAGACATTTCAGCTGAATCTAATACAATCAAAGGGTTATCACATCTAGAGGAACAGAACAGTTTACAAACATAATCTCTCTTTTTGGAATTCATAAATAATCTCAAACTGCCACAGAAGGGAAAAGGGAGTGTGATTTGAGTGCTTCTGTTCAGTGAACTCACAAGCAAAGCCCACTTTCAATCTTGTATCTGGCCAGACCAACACCAGGATAGCACATTTTGAAACACCTCAGTAGAAAGGTATGCCTATGTGGGCACCATCAGCTGGACTGTCTGAAAATTGCATGGACAAAACATGCTCTCTTTCTACTCTAATCTTGGGAGAAAATCTGCACCCCATTAGTGAGTGCCTGGCCTGATATTAATACTTTAAACCAGCAATTTTAAAAACTTAGAAGAAGTGGTACCAAATATCAATGAAGAGAGGTGAAAATAAAAATCAATAGACAAGAGAGAATAATTGGTCTTCAAAAAATTCATCAATTATACCAGATGCCTAGATATCAGCAAAAATTACAAGCCATACTAGGAAACAGAAAGAGATGGCCTAGCCAAAAGAGTGAATCAAATATCCTGAAGAGATACAGGATTTTAGACAATTAATCAAGGTAATCATAAAAGTCTCTTAAATCAATTGAAAGAATTGAAAGGAAATATGACTAAAGAGATCAAGAATATTATCTGGGTGAGCATAAAGAACAATTTGAAATACTGCAAAGAAAAGTTCCAGAACTTATGGGAATGAAAGACATGATGGATGAGATTAAAAATACTTTAGAGGCACATAAAAGCATATTTGAATTGCTTGAAACAGAATTACTGATTGTGAAGAGAGAACATCTGAACAGGAAAAGACAGGAGAACAGAAAGAGAAGAGAATGGAAAAAGAAAGCAGGGCCCCAGGGAATTGAATAACAATGCAAAATGCACAAGAAAGAGCATTATCATTGTCTCAGAAGGAGAAGAGACTGGAAAAGGGGCAGAAAGATCGTTTGAGGAAATAATGACCAAAAACTTCACAACTCATATGAAAAATATGAATACCAATATCCAAGAAGTACTAGACACCCAAAACAGAATAAATACAAATAGTCCTACACAGAATCATCTATTATTCTGGATGACAAATATCAGAGATAGAGAGAGAATTCTTAAAACAGCAAGAAAAAGAAAATTGACACATACAAGGGAACATTGATAAGAGTAAGTGATGATCTCTCATCAGAAACCATGAAGGCCAGAAAAAAGTGGTATGGTGTATTTAACATCCCAAAAGAGAAAAACAGTCACCCAGGAATTCTGTCTCTGGCAAAACTGTCCTCCAAAAATGAGAGTGACTCCAAAGTCTTCAAAGGAAAAACTGATAGAATATGTTACTAAAGACTACAATTAACAAAGTTACTAAAGGGAACACTAGAGACTGAAAGGAAAAAACAGGGATGAGAGACTTGGAGAAGAGTGTAGAAAGGAAGATTATTAGGAAGGGTATATTAAAGGGAAAAAAGACAGAGAATAGTATGATATGACAACAGAAACACACAGGACAAAATGGATGAAGAAAGTAATGCATTTGCACTGAAAACATTGACTGTTAAAGGCTCGAATTCCCCAATCAAAAGACATAGACTGATAGAATGGATAAAAAATATGATCCAACTACTTGTTTTCTACAAGAGAATCACGTCAGTTGTAAAGGAACAACCAGTTTATAATTGAAAGGTTGGACAAAGTATTTCCATGTAATACTTTCCCAAAGAGAGCTGGAGAACAATACTAATATTGAAACAGAATAGATTTTAAATGCAAAGCTGTTATAAGGGATGAAGAAGGTCATTATATATTAACAGAAGGACAATTTATCAAGAAGAAATAATTATATGAAATATTTATGCACCTAAATTGAATGCCCCAAGATACATGAGGCACACACTGGCAAAACTGAAGGGAGAAATGGGTTTCTCTAAAGTAACAGTTGGAGACATCAATGCAACACAGTATTGGATAGAAGATTTGGGAAAAGGATAAATAAAGGAACAAAGAACTTGAATAATATGATAAATGTACAAGTTCTATAGATATCTATAGAGCATTGAACCCCAAAATAGCAAGATAAAAGTCCTATTCAAGGGCTCATGGTTCCTTCTTCAAGATGTTGTGTCACAAGAAAAGACTTAGTATATTTAAAAAGAATGAAATTTTACAAGACACTTTTCCTGATCTTTATGGAATGAAATTGGAAATCAATAATGGACAGAAAGGGAAATTTTATAAATATTTGGAGAATAAACAACTTGCTCTTAAATAATCAGTGGACCAAAGGAGAAATTTCAAATGATTTCAGCAAATATCTTGAGATGAAGGAAAAGAGGGAAAGAGCATATCAAAATCTCTGGTACAGCTCAATGGCAGTCCTGAGAAGGAAATTTATAGCCCTCAATACTTACATTAAATAAGAAGAAAGAGCTAAAACTGAAGATCTAACTGCATACATGGAGGAAACAGAAAAAGAACACAAATTCATCCCAAACCAAACTGAAAGAAAAAAATAGTAAAGATCAGAGTAGAAATTAAAGAATTTTTAAAAAGTAGAATCAATAAAACCAAAAGTTGATTCTGTGAGATGACCAACAAAATCAATAAACCCTTAGATAAACTGAAAAGAAAAAAAGTGATGATGCAAATAAAGAAAACCAGAAATGAGAGAGGGATATTACCACTGACCCCACAGTAATAAGAGAGTTCATAAGAGGATACTATGAACAAATCTATGCCAAAAACTTTACAATGTAGATGAGATGGAAAAATTCCTAGAAACACACAACCTACATACACTGACCATAGAAGAAATAGAAGACCACAACAAACCAATCAAAAGTGAAGAGATTGAAATAGTCATCAAAAAGTTCCCAAATATGTAAAGTCCATACCAGATGGCTTCACAAGTGAATTCTAACAATCATTCTAAGAAGATAAAATATCAGTCTTGCTCCAAAGAAGATCTAATACCAATCTTGTTCAAGTGCTACCAAAAATGTAATCAAGAAAGAATGCTACCAAGCTTATTCTGTGAAGCCAATACCACCTAGTAACAAAACCAGATAAGGATACTACAGAAAAAAGAAAATTGCAAACCAATATCTGTAATAAATATAAATGCATAAATTCTTATCAAAATACTTGCAAACAGAACCCAAATGCATGTTAAAAGAATTATACACTATGATCAAGTAGGTTTTATCCAAGATATGCAAGGATGGTTCAACACAAGAAAATCAATTAGAGTAATAAACCACATTCATAATTTAAAGAAGAAAAACCACATTATCCTGTCTATTGATGTAGAAAAGACATTTACAAAATACAGCACCCTTTCTTGATAAAAAGTCCAAAATATAAGAATAGAAGGAATCTTAGAAAATAGGGTAAAGTACATATATGAAAAACCTACAATTAGTATTGTACTGAACTCTGAAAGTCTGAATTCTTTGTGTTGAGATCAGGAACAAGATAAGGATGCCCAATCTCACCATCATTATTTAAAATTGTGAAAGAAGTTCTAAGAGCAATTATGCTAGACAAAGGTACAAAAGCACCCATATATGAAAGGGAGGAGAAAAACCTCCACTAATCATTGATGATATAATTCTCTATCTAGAATATCCTGAAAAATCCATGACAAACCTACTAGAATTAATAGAAGAGTTAAGCAAAGGGGAGGTACACAAGATTAATTTGCAAAATTAAATAGTGTTTTAAAGGAGAGGCAAGATGGCATGGGTTTAGGAGAGCACTAGATGACTCGTTCTTTGAGGATGGCTGATTGGGGACAGGTTCCTGGCCAGGGGTCTGTGTTGTGGGCACATGGAATGAGAAGCTTGAGACATCTTCAGGAGGCAAATTGATGGCATGGATTGCTCGGTAAAGATTTGTGAGGTTTAACCTTGCCCATGGAGGTTAATACAGACAGCTGAGCCTGACCCCCAGGGAAAAAGGCTGGTTTAAGCCATGATTGCTGCTGGCAACCCGGTGAAAGGGAGCATTCCCCAAGACTGGGAGGGTTCTGGTGAAGGGTTGAGAGGGGATTCCTTTCTGTGGATTTTGCTGCCTGGAACCCCTTGCAGCTTTGGGGAACAAAATAGCTGGCTTGAATGAGCACTAGGCAGAGGGCAGTGGTGAATCTGCTGAGGAAGTTGATTTACCTAGCGCCCAGGTGTATGCCCCAACTCCTGCCAGCAACCCGGTGAGAGGGAGCATTCTCCGAGAGTGGGAAGGTTCTGACAGAAGGTGGAGAGGGATTTCCTTTCTGTGGATTTGGCTGCCCGGACCCCCTCATAGCATTGGGGAGCAGATAAACTGGCTTGAAGCAGTGCCAGGCTGAAGGGAGAGGCAAATCTACTGAGGAAGTCCATTTTACACAGGAGGCTAGTGACACTAAGGCTTGGCTCCAGAGGGGGTGGAGTCAGCCAATTTTATCATTCTGCATGGACAAGCATCAGAGCTTCAGCTCCCCTGGGGAGGCCAGGAAGAGGGAAGTGCTTGATAAGTTTCCATGAGCCTAGTTAGGGTCCCCTCAGTGAAGGGAGGGGTC
>JAQZBX010062534.1:0-16870 GCA_029593785.1 Cabassous unicinctus
CATATAAATGAGTTCAAATGCTCATGAGGCATACTCATGGTGGGTGGAGATTCACAAAACAACCAAAAAATATCAAATTCCATCCAGGGGAGCTTGGCCACATTCTCTAACAGAACAACAAGAATGCCCCAAGTACAGGGACAATGACTTGTGATGGAGAATAGTCCATTGAAGGACCCTTGATATTGATGACTATGGTTATAAGCCTTTGCTCTTGAAATTGAAACTGAGCCTAATGATGTAGGGTGCCTAAGAGTTACCTACGGGGAGCCTCCTTGTTGCTCAAAGGTGGCCTCTCTCTAAGATGAACTCCCCCCAGCATGGGACATGACTCCTAAGGATGAGCTTCCCCGGCACCGAGGGAATGCTACCAATTACCAACAAACAATGCATCTGGGGAAAAAAAACAAAACATCTTGGCCGAAATGAGGAAAAGTTGAAGACGGATGAGTTTGTATGGCTAGGAGAATTCAAAGTGAGTCAGGAGGCCATCACAGAGGTAGCGCTTATGTACATCTCAACAGGATCTCATTGATAGCCAAATAAATTTGACCCCCAAAGCGAAGCTCCTCAGGGATATGGAGACATCCAGATACTATAGTCAGGGCAGACAGCTCAGGAATTTGGCTCCTTGCAAGTGGGCCATAATCTGGTATTGATGCTCCCCAGTGTGACTGAGTTAGATTCAGCAGTTCTTTCCATATGCATGACTCTTCTGTCCTTCTATTCGAACCTATAATTAGTACTAGACTTGGTAGGTGTACATCCAAGAGTCTTAAATCTTTGGGCTGTCCATGTGCCAGCTGAGCCCTGAATTTCAATAGAGTTGCAACACCTACTGTCCAGTTCAATGGACTCACCCAGGACAACTAACAGGGAGGAGATGATGGACAAATAACATACCAAGGAACCGAGAGTGTCTACACCTGCAAGCAAGAAAGTCCCATCTATTGTATGTATGGTATTGAAGCCCCCCTCAATTAATGGTGGAGTGGGCCTCACCATCCCAGAGTCCTCAGGATTGGGAAACAAATTATGGACTAAAATAAACTTACTCATATTCTGCTATAGTCTACTTATGATTCTAGGAATGGAAGAAATACCATTGTTGTGGAGCCAATGACCCATGGATGTTCTGGGGTAAGGGGAGGGAAAAACAGGTGTAGTAGGCAGGAATTTTCAGGACTTGGGAATCATCTGAATGACATTACAATAACAAATATAGGACATTATATATCCAGCCATAACCTACAGAGTCGAATGGGAGAGCATGTATACTACAATGTAAAGTATAATCATGCTTAGTGGCAATGCACCAAAATGTGTTTATCAATTGCAATGAATGTACCACACTGATGAAACTTGTTGCTAATGTGGGAAAATGTGGGAGGTGTGGGGAGCGGGTCATATGGGAATCTGCTATGTAGTCTCTGTAACATTTATGTAATCGAAGTACCTTTAAAAAATAAAAAAGTGGAAAACAAAAAACCTCCCAAAGATGAAAAGCCCAGGACCAGATGACTTCACAGGTGAATTCTACCAATCATTCAAAGACAATTTAATACCAATCTTGCTCAAACACTTCCAACAAATAGGAAAGGAAGGAATGCTACCAACCTCATTCTGTGTTGCCAACATCAACCTAATACCAAAGCTAGATAAAAATAACATGAAAAAGGATTGTACAAAGCATGGAACTGTATAATACAATGAATCCTGTGGTAGAAGATGGAGTGGTTAACAGAACAAATATGAGAACATTCTCTCATTAACTATAACAAGTTGGTAATACTAATACAAGTACATAATACTAATACAGGGTGTCATTAACAGGGTGGGTTGGGGGAAAATACACCAAATGTAAGATATTGGCTATAGTTATTAGTAATGTTTTGACGTTGCTCTTTCATAGTTTATAACAATTGTTTCACAACAATGCAACATGTTAGGTGGGTTATATATGGGAGCCATGTATGATGTTATGCATGTTTGTTTTGTAAGTTCACAAATTATACTATACACCTATTGTTTATGGATGTTCATGTATGAATGATAAACTTCAATAAAATAAGTTTAAAAATTTATTGAATCACAAGCAGTGAGTAGGCATCGATGGTGGAAGGATAAAATACAGCACGGTCTAATACAGAGTCATGAAAAAGTGTTGTGAGAAGCCTCATTCTCTTGCTTTCCACCAGGCTGCCTTCCATCATTAGAAACAGGAAATTTTTAAACCTGTCACTTCCAGGAATTAAAAATAAGGCATATATATTAAATCTAGCAGCTGCTTAGATACTTTTTTTGTGTTCAAGTATGTCATTGAAACTCTCTGCAATTTAAAATATAGTTCAGAATTCATATTACACAGAGCCAGTATGACTGTTATCAGAAAAATGAAAACTGTTTTGGAGGAAGCTTTATGAAGATGTGGCCTAAATTCTAATACATTACTTGAGAGAACCAATTAGATTAAAATATGGAAAACTTCAAAATACAATATTTGAATTGAAGACTACAATGAAGTCCAGCTGTTATTCAAAAAAGAAATGAAGAAAATAGGACTGGATGGCAGGAGAGATATATCTCCTAAATTCACCCTGTTCCAGAAAACTGGTCTCCTTGCTCTTCTCCTAACACTACAAGCACACTCTGGTCCCTAGCACTAGTTATTCCTTCCTAGAAATTTTTCAAATCTATGCTCAAATGTCAACATCTCTGTTAGGCTTTCCTTAAAACCCTTCCTAAAACTGCAAGGTCTGCCTCAACTCCAGTGCTCCATTCATTCCCAAGCTTCATTTTTCTCAAATGAAAAAAATTATAATTTACGTTTACACTTCCTAAATTTTTTATTTTCTGTTGTCCCTCCAATTTAATTGCTTTGTGTAAGCAGGAATTTTTTTGTTTTGTTTACCACTATATCCCCAGCATCTGCTTTTATGTCTGCCATATAAGTTCTCTATGTCTTTGATCATGAATTGAACTGAGAGTTTAGAGACCTAAGCTTGTCATTTTCTGTCAATGCTCCAGTACATTGAGAAAAGCCACCCCTTGCCATGGTTCTTGTGGTCATCAATACTGTACATAACAGCCAAGTTGAGTAGCCACTTAGTCAACTTAGTTCACTGAGGCACTTGCCTCAGAAGGCACTTATTAGAAGTCACACCTCATTCCCTTTTCCTCCCAGTATTTGAGAACCACTAATCAAATGTCCAGCCACTTGAGGTCCTATTGAACCATATTATCATAGATAATATTATATCATAATAATAATAAACATAGAGAATGGGAGGATTAACATAGATTTGCTGCTTGTTCCAAATGAATGGGAACTCTTTCTGATTCTTTTTCTGAAAAGAATGGAAAAGAATAAATTGCCAGATCAATGCTTACATATCATACACTTAGGCTATGTTAAACTGCTCTTTCAAAAATACATCTGGGGGACGGATGTGGTTCAAATGGTTGGGCATCCGTCTCCCATATGGAGGGACCTGGGTTTGATCCCCGGGACCTCCCGGTAAAAAAAATAAAAAAATAAAAAACATCTGGCACAGAAGCTGCATATAGGGCTACTACTTCATTGATTTTATAGGGTCCAAGGTAGGTCTGAATGTTTTGACAGGGGCCAAACTGGTGAATTAAATGAATATATGATGGGGACGATCCACCCTGCATCTTTCAGGTTTTTAAAGATGGCATTAGTTTCTTTCACCACCTCCCCGCACCCAAGATGCAAAATTATTTATTTACTATCTCATCCAGTGGAGGGAAGGTAAGTTTCAGAGATTTCCACATGGCCTTTACTCCTATTATAACCTCCTACCCCAAGAAAAAAGAACCAATGTGTGTGTTAAACCAACTACAAAGAATACCCATTCTAGTGATAAATTTAAGGAGGAAGAAATGATTGGCAGTTGGTCCATGGACCCAGTGGGCAAACTCTGCACCAGATCTTGGTCAAGACTCAACTTATTACTTGACCCCTTATGTTTCAATGATTTTCCAGACCCTATGTCCAACAGTTCACAACAAGACCTCCCAGGAATATGTTCTGGAAAGTTTTCTGACCTTACATAATATACCCACTCTTGTGTGCCTATTTTCTGAGTTTTAATCCCTTCTTCCTTCACATAATTTCTGGCGTTTTTACCTCACTTAGTGAAGGTAATTGCCTTTTCCACGCTTCTAGAATCTATACTAGAAATGTGTTCACCTCATCTGGCATCTTTGCCAGAGTGCTATATCCTTTTTCCAGGAGCTCGCTCCCAAATAAACTCTCCCTTATCCAACCATATATGTATCCCTTTGATCATGCACCTTGAGAATCCAATTTCATTGTACTCTCATGGCTCCTGCCAGTACATGTTGTCTAGATCTTGCAGCCTCTTTGGAATACAGTCTCGTTACTCCCTTAGGTCCAGCGAAGCTCTTGTTGGTATGGAGTTACAACACTAGTTTTGTCTTTGAGGGTCTGGTTATGTTTTTCTGTAGGAAAGTCCTCTGGAGAAACTCCAAACAAGAAAAGAGTTCTAGCCTTTAATAGGGGGGAATTGTTTACTTCTGTAGACTAAGAAGATTTATAAAAATCTGAATATTCAAGAGTGTTGGGAGCATCAACCAGATGTCCAGGACCTGGGTCTCAGCTTTCTCTGCTGTCCCACTGAAAGAGAAGAGAGAATCTTTATATCCTAACAAGAAGGTCCTCTGGCTGTCCAATTAGCTTTTTTTTTTTTTACAAATCAATTTTATTGAAGCATATTAATAAAGCACCCAATTCATCCAAAGTGTACAATCAAGGGTATCTGGTATATTCACATACTTGTGTATTCATCAAATCAATCAACATTTGAGTATTTTCTTTATTTGCATAATAATAATAAAAAACAATAAACAAGCAAACAAGAAAATTCTTTACTGCTCAATATCCCTGCTGTACAAAGCTGCTGTTTCTGTCTATCCCTGCACAATTATTTTTTTATTTATTATGCAGTGTTATTGAGGTATATTCACATACCTTATGATCTATCTAAAGTGAATAATCAATGGATTTTAGCATAATCACAATGTTGTGCACTCATCATCACTAAAAATGTGAGAATTATTTCATTATTCCAAAAAGAAAAACTCCACACCCCTTAGCATGCCTTCCCTAGTTATACATAACCACTAATCAAATTTCATCTTTATAAATTGATCTAAATTTGCATTTTATATAAATGGAATCATACAATATGTTACACAAAATATTTAGTTCATAGTAACATGATATATACAATATATATCTTTTGTATCTGGCTTGCATCACTCAACATAATGTCCCCCACTTTTTCCATGTTGTCATTTCTTCTTACTACTGAATACTATTCCATCTTGTGAATACACCACAGTTTGTTGATCCATTCATCAGTTGACAGACATCTGGGTTGCTTCCAAGTTTTGGCAATAATGAATAATGCCACTGTGAACATATGTGTGTAGATGTCTATTCGTGTCACTGCTTTTAGTTCTAGGTATATACCCAATAGTGGTACTGCAGGGTCACGTGACAAATCTATATTCAGGTTCTTTAGGAGCGGCCAAACAATCCTCCACAGTGGCTGTACCATTCTGCCTTCCCACCAACAGTGAATAATTGTTCCTACCTCTCCACATCCTATCTAATACTTGTAGTTCTCTGACTTTTTAATAGTGGCCATTCTGATAGGTGTGAAGTGATATCTCATTGAGTTTTGATTTGCATTTCCCTAATCATGAGTGATGTTGAACATTTTTCCATGTGGTTTGTTTTTTTTTGCCATTTGTATTTCTTCTTTGGACAAATGTCTATTCAAGTCTTTTGTCTATTTTTTAATTAGGTCCTTTGTCTTTTTATTGTTGAGTTGTAACATCTTTTATATATCACGGATATTAAACCCTTATTGACATATGATTTCCAAATATTTTCTCCCATTGAATCAACTGCTTTTTCACCTTTTGACAAAGTCCTGTGAGGTGCAAAAGTGTTTAATTTTGAGGGGGTCTCATTTGTATATATTTTCTTTGGTTGCATGTGTTTTGGGTATAAGGTCCAAGAAACCACCACCTACCACAAAGTCTTTAAGATGTTCCCCTACATTTTCTTCTACCAGTTTTATTTCTTGGCTTTTATATTTATGTGTTTGATCCATTTTCAGTTGATTCTTGTATAGATAGTGAGATAGGGGACCTCTTTCAATATTATAGCTATAGATATTCGGTTCTCACAGCAGCATTTGTTGAAAAGAATGTTTTGTCCCATTAACATGGACTTGTTAGATTTGTTGAAAAATAGTTGACTGTAGCGATTAGGATTTATATCTGGACTCATAATCTATTCCACTGATCAATGCGTCTATCTTTATGCCAGTACCATGCTGTTTTAACCACAGTAGCTCTGTAATATTTTTCAAGGTCAGGCAGTGAAATTCCTCCCATGTCCCACTTCTTTTTTAGAATGCTTTTGGTTATGCAAGTTCACTTTCCCTTCCAAATGAATTAGGCAATTGCCTTTTATGTTTCTGTAAAGTAGGCTGTTGGAATTTTGACTGGAATTGCATTGAATCTATAAACCAGTTTGGGGAAAGCGGATGTGGCTCGATTGATGGGGCTCCCGTTTACCATGTGGGAGGCCCCAGGTTTGTTTCCCGGGGCCTCCTGGTGAAGGCAAGCAGCCGGCGCGGCACGGTGAGCTGACGCAGCAAGACCTCTCAACAAAGGGAGACAAGCAGACACAGAAAAACGCACAGCAAATGGACACAGAGAGCACAAGCAGCAAGGGGGGGATAAATAAATAAAATAAATAAATCTTAAAAAAAATAAAATAAAATAAATCAGTTTGGGTAGGATTGACATCTTCATGATATTTAGTCTTCCAATCCATGAACACGGAATATCTTACCATTTGTTTAGGTCTTCATTGATTTCTTTTAGCATTGTTTTGTTGTTTTCTGCATATAGGTCCTGTACTTCTTCGGTTAAATTGATTTCTAGATATTTGAGTCTTTCTCGTTATTGTAAATGGAAATTTTTTCCTGATTTCCTCCTTAGATTGTTCAATACTAGTGTACAAAAACATTACTGATTTTTGCATGTAGAGCTTGTATCCTGCCACTTTGCCTAGCTCATTTATTATCTCAGTAGCATTGATGTATACATTTTAGAATTTTCTAAATATTGGATCATGTCATCTGCAAATAATGAGAGTTTTACTTCCTCTTTTCCTATTTAGATGCTTTAGCAGTTTGATAATATCGATGAATTCCAAAAAGAAATATTGGATTATGTTTGTAAACTGGTCTTTTCCTCTGGGAGTATGAGAGTGTATTGGATTCAGAGGTTTTACTTTTACTTGATTAAATAATTATTAAGGTTTTGATTGGGCCACATCAGCAGAATGGTGAATCCCCATCCACCATGGCAGAAGAGAAAGTGGAAGTCTTGAGCTGGAGCCCTGGGAAGTAAGCACACAGATGGTCTTGGTCGTGAGGAAAGAGAGAAGTCCCTGAGAAGAGAAACAAGCTATTCACCTAATGGTCTACACCTGGCCTTGTGGAGATAACACAGCAGTTGAGCCCAGAGAGAAGCAAGCCCTGGGAAGAGAGAACCCAGGAAGCCTGAACCCTTGGCAGATGTTGGCAGCCATGTTGCTCCAACATGTGGCAATAGACTTTGGTGAGGGAAATAACTTATGATTTATGGCCTGGTAACTGTAAGCTTCTGCCCCCACATAAATACCCTCTATAAAATCGATTTCTGGTATATTTTCTGGTATACGGATTTCTGGTATTTTGCATCAGCACAACTTTGGCTGACTAACACAGATGCCTTTAATTTTTTCTCTTATTGCTCTAGCTAACTTCTAATACAATGTTGAATAACAGTGGTGACAGTGGGCATCCTTGCCTTCTTCCCAATTTAGAGGGAAAGCTTTCAACATTTCCCCTTTGAGTATGATTTTGGCTGGGGTTTTTTCACATATACTTTTTTTCATATTGAGAAATTTTCCTTCTATTGCTATCTTTTGTAGTGTTTTTATCAGGAAAGGATGCTGGATTTTGTCGAATGCTTTTTCTGCATCTATTGAAATGATTATGTGTTTTTATTCCCTTCAATTTGTTAATGTGGTGTAATACATTGATTGATTTTTTTATGTTGAACCAGCCTTGCATACCAGGAATAAATCCCACTTGGTTGTGATGTAAAAGTCTTTTTTATGCTGTTGTATTCGATTTGCAAGTATTTGTTGAGAATTTTTGCATCTATGTTTACTAGAGAGATTGGTCTGTAATTTTCTTTTCTTGCAATGTCTTTATCTGGCTTTGGTATTAGGGTGATGTTGGTTTCATAAACTGTCTTGGGTAATTTTCCCTTCTCTTCAATTTTTTGGAAGAGTTTAAACAGGATTGGTGTTAATTCTTTTTGAAATGCTTGATAGAATTCACCTGTGAAACCATATGGTCTGAACTTATCTTTCTTGGGAGATTTTTCATGACATATCCAATCTCTTTAAATGTGATTAGCTTAAGTTCTTGTATTTCTTGTAGTATCATTGTAGGTTGTTTGTGCATTTCTAGGAATTTGTCCATTTCATCTAAGTTTTCTAGTGTGTTGGCATACAATTTCTCATAATATCCTGTTGTGATCCTTTTAATTTCTGTGGGATCAGTCATAACTTTCCCTGTCATTTCTAATTGTATTTATTTGCATCTTCTCTCTTTTTTTCTTTCTTAGTTTAGCTAGGGTTTGTCAATTTTATTAATTTTCTCAAAGAATCAGCTCTTGGTTTTGTTGATTTTCTCTGTTTTTTTCTCAATTTCATTTATTTCTGCTCTAATCTTTATTTTTTCTTTCCTTCTGCTTCCTTTGGGATTGGTTTGTTGTTCTTTTCCTAGTTTCTTTAGTTGTTTGGTTAAATCTTTGAGTTTAATTTTCTTCTTTTTTAATATAGGTGTTTAGGGCTGTAAATTTCCTCTTAAGACTGCCTTCGCTGTATCCCATAAGCTTTGATAAGTTGTGTTCCTCTTTTCATTTGTCTCAATGTATTTACTGATTTCACTTGCAACTTCTTCTTTGACCGACTGATCATTTAGGAGTGTGTTGTTTAGCCTCCACACATTTGTGAATTTACTTTTTTCCTGTCCATTATTGATTTCCAGTTTTATTACATTTTGATATGAAGGTGCTTTGTATAATTTCAATCTTTTTTATATTGGTTGAGAGCTGCATTGTAACCTAACGTGTGCTCTATCCTGGAGAAAGATCCATGGGTACTTGAGAAAAATGTATAAACTGCTGAGTTTGGATGCAGTGTTCTCTATATGTCTGTTAGGTCTAACTCATTTATCATATTGTTCAAGTTCTCTATTTTCTTGTTGATCTTCTGTCTAGTTGTTCTAGCTAATGATGTGAGTAGTATTGAAGCCTCCAACTATTATTGTAGAGATGTCTATTTCTATCTTCAGTTTCCCAGAGTTTGTCTCATGAATTTTGGGGCACCTTGGTTAGGTGTATTTATGACTGTTATAACTTCCTGGTGGATTGTCCCATTTATTAATATATTATGGCCTTCTGTATCTCTTATAACTTTTTTGCATTTAAAGCCTGTTTTGTGCAATATTAGTATAGCGATCTATGATCTTTTGTGGTTACTCTTTGCATAGAGTATCTTTTTTGAATCTTTCACTTTCATCTGGTTTCTATCCCTGGGTCTAAGGTGAGTCTCTTGTAAGCAACCTATGGGTGGTTCATGTTTTTTTCCATTCTGTCAGCCCACATCTTTTGATTTTGGAGTTTAATCCATTCACATTCAATGAAATACCATAAATACATTATTTACTCCCACCATTTTCTTCTTTGGTTTTGATATGTCATATCAGATTTTCATCTGTTGTTTTACTCCTTTGGTTATCCTTTCTGCTAGTCTTTCTTCTATTCTCTCCTCCAAGCCTCTCACTCCTGTCTATTTCTTTCAGGCTCTAAGTCTTCCTTTAATGTTACCTGCAAAGGTGGGTTCTTTTTTACAAACTCTCTTAGATTCTCTTTCTTCATGAATATTTTAAACTCACCTTCATATTTGAAAGACAATTTCACTGGTTAAAAAATTCTCCATGGGTAGTTTTTCTCTTTCAGTATCCTAATTGTATCATGCCACTGTCTTTTTACTTCCATGGTTTCTGATGAGAAATCCGTGCTAAGTCTTACTGAATGTCCCTTGCATGTGATGGTTTGCTTCTTCCTTGCTGCTCTCAGAATTTTCTCTTTATCTTAGACATTTAACATTCTGAGTAATATGTATCTCGGAGTAGGTTTGTTTGGGTTTCTTCTGATTGAGATATGGTGTGCTTCTTGGACATGTAAGTTCATTTCTTTTGTGACAGTTGGGAAATTTTCAGCTATCATTTCCTCAAATATTCTTTCTGTACCTTTTCTCTTCTATTCCCCTTCTGGAACTCCCATGACAAATATGTTGTTTTATTTCATGTTGTCATTCAACTCCCTGAGCCCCTGCTAATTTTCTCCATTCTTTTCTCTCTCTGTTCTTTTCTCTCTTCAATTTTAGCTGTTCTGTCTTTGGTATCACTTATTCTTTCTTCTGACATTTTGAGTCTGCTGTTTTATGCCTCTAATGTGTTTTTTATCTCACCTATTATGTCTTTCATTCCCATGACCTCTGTTACTATACAATTCAGGATTTCAAATTCTTCTTTGTACTTGCTCAATGTCTTCTTGGTGTTATTTCTTTAGCCATATTGTTTTTCAATGCATTAATTTTGCTTAGAAATTTGTGTGCATCTGGTTAATTCGTTTTCTCAAATCTTGTGTCTCTTCTGAGGCTCTGATATTCCTTTTCTTAGGCCATTCTTCCAGTTTCTTTGTACTTAGTATGGCTTGTAATTCTTTTACCATGAAATCTAGGCATCTGATTAGGGTGCTAGTTTATTCACATTCTCAATTTCTTTCTCTTTCATAGGGATTTAGTGGCAGGAGGCTGTGTGTTACTGCTGCTCTTTGATTCTTGGTTCGACCTGATTCATTTGAATTGTTTGTCAGTTGTTTAAAATTGGACTCTGAACTCAGTAATGGGTTGCAGACCCAGTTCCTAGGGGCTTGGGGAGGGAGGCTATAATGGCCAGAATAAGCCTTTCATTTATTTTTAATTTTCTCACATGCACTTCCTTAGTCTTCCAGAAGATGGCGAGCTTTGGCAGCCATCTCAATTCAATGCCTGAATGGCATGTGATGGCTGCAACACTGACTGGATCAATGTGATAGAGGTTCCTGCCTGGAGGTTAAAATCCTTGGAATTCAAACTTTCTCGGAGACAGGGAGCCTTCAAAGCTCTAAGCAAGTATAAGTTACTTAACCCATGAACCAAAGATTGCGAGACTTTCTCCAGCCTTCTCTGGCAGCTGCCTCCCTTTTCCCAGGTAAGAAATAATTCCACTCCCCTCTGTGGCTGCAACTATCAGTCCTGGTTAATAAAGAAGGAGATTGGGAGGGTCATATCTCTTTAGCCCCATGTTGGCTCCCAAGGCAACCAATGGTGAGGCCCCACCCAGCTTGAAAGAGCTGATGGAACACAGCAGACCAAATATGTTGGTCAAAAGCTGAGTCAGCCTTAGACTGTGTCTCTGTCCCTTCCCTTTCCTGGGGACGTGCATCTTCAACAATCAGTCCCAGTTAGAAGAGAGGGAGATTGCAAGGGTTAGATCTCTCCAGTTCCATATCAGCTCCCTGAACAAATAACGATGTGGTTCCACCCAGCCTGGAAGGGCTGGTAGACAAAGTAGACCAAATTTGTGGGTCAGAAACTGAGTCAGCATTAGACTGTGTCCCCCTCTCTCCCCTTTCCTGGGGTTGTAGAACCCTGGAAACCCCAAGTCTGTAGCCAGCTCAAAGGCTTGAAAATTCTAAAGCGTCTTTAGTGTGGGGGAGGTTGCCAGCAGTAGCAGCCACCGGTTTCAACTTACAGGTTTGCCATCATGATTCCCCTCCTTTGTCCCTCCCTCCTCTGGGTGGTGTCCACCTGTTGTCCTAAACATTAGAAGATCTTTTTCCAGGCTGTTTCAGCCCATCCTCTAGCTATTTTCTGGCAAAGAGGAGAGTCCTGTGTCTTTCTAGTCCACCATCTTCCTAGAAGTGGTCAAATTAGCTTTTAATTGTTAATTAATCACTGTCACCTTTTTCTTTGTCGCTTTCCAGAAATCAATCAAACTTAGAAATAACACTCAATTTAATTGTCCTTGTAGTATAAAATGGCAATCCACTGGTGAAAGTTTAAACAATTGATGCTACTTCATACCATGTGCTATCTGTGCTCTACAAACCACCAGTGATTGAGTCCTCATTGCCGGCTCCAAAATCTCCCAGAAACAGCTTTCCAGACCTCTGTCATGGGTTGGGTTTCCCAAAAGGCAGATATTTAGATGGAGATGAACATATTGCAGATTTGGAAAGCAGTGCTCTTAGGATCAACACCTATGGAACAGAAGAAAAGAAATCGGGACCTAAAACTACAATGCATTTGTTCATTAAAAATTTATTAAGAGAGAAGACCCAAGATGAGACAGAGTAGGAAGCTTTAACAATCAGCTTATCCTACAGGGCAACTAATAATCAACCAGGACCTGTCCAGATCAACTGTTTGGGGCAGTCTGGAGACCAGAAGAACACAGTGCACCATCCAGGGAAGAAAAGGAAGAGGAGACTGACCATATTAGATGAAGATTCATAAGTAGATTCCTCCACATTGAAGAGGCAGTTATCCAACCCCCACTGAAAGGCCAGTTTTTTCTGGACTGTCTCCCAGGCTGGAAGCAGAAACTCTCTTTCCCAAAGCAGAGGAGGGGAAGTGCCCTGGCATGAACTACAGCTGTTGATTGGCAAATTTGCCTAACTGGATTACAGTCTTGAGCACAGCTGAGGTTTAAACCTGCCCAAGCCAACAAGAAGCCAGAAGCATATGTCTGGAGTGGATGAAGAGGTGACTAAAAAATACACCAGTCTCCTGAGGTGGTAGGGATTGGATCCAGCATGGCTAGTTTGGAAAGCCACACTTAGGCCCCCACACCCAGCAGAGCAGGCAAATGAACACCAGGCCCCAAAACCTCCTGGAAGGAGAGGAAGTGCATACTCACTGGCAGGCACTGCAGGTAAATTCACTCAGTCCACCTTGAAGGGCTGCTGCACACTAGGCCCCAAAGTGACCCTGGATGGAGAAAAAGTACATTTACTCTAGGCCAGTGAGGGCAGATTCACCCCACCCACCTTGAAGGGCTGCTACACACTCTGCACCCTGGGACAGAGAAGACACATGCACTCTCCCTGCAGGCAGTGCAAGCAGATTCACCCTACTCAGCTTGAACAGCTGCTACACACTCATCCCCAAGGTGACCCAGGAAGGAGATGAACCAAGAGCCATCTGATCACTCTCTATCAAGACATTGCAGGCAGAGTCACCTTGGCCCACCTGGGTGCAGCACAGGGGTGGCGGTTGATCAGAGAACTCAGATCTCAGGGGCTGGGAGTTGTGCAACAGTTTCATCCAGGGTAAGCTAGCTGGCAACCTCAGCCTCAATGGCCCCACCAGAAGTTAACTCATCTGAGAATTAAAGGCACAGAATAACCTTAGGGCAGCAGGGAACAATTGGATAAAGAGTGTTCCCTGCTGGGTACTTGAGGAGAGCCTCGATTGGGGAGACATCAAAGAAAAGACTGGAGGACCTTAAGGTTTCTTCCCCATAGCACATTGGAATTGATCTACATTCCCTTGTCCCCTGAGCCTGCTTTGGCTGGGAAAACAGAGCTGGGAAGGTTGTCTCCAAAGGGAAACTTCTACCAAAATTAGCCCTCTAGAGAAATAGCAGTGAGAGAAGACAAAAGGATTATTAAAAATATAGAGGCAAATAAAAAACAAACAGGAGTTCTGGGAAAATGGTATCACTGTAGGTAGGCACTGCTCAGCTCTTTCACAAAAAAACAGCAGAGAAAGGGCAAAATCCTAACCAAGTGAGCAGTTTGGGGAATCCACAGTGCAGGAGGCTGCAAGGCATCATTCTGGAGGGAACTGGACAAAGAAATAAAAAACCCAAGGGAAAACTGAGTTGCTCACCTCTGTGGCTGGATATGGTAGGCAGGTAAGCCCCACCCTCAAGGCAAATAATCTCCGTGAACCCCTGGCTCTCACCAACCAGCTGAGTTAAAGGGAGAATTTCTTGGCTGGAAGAGAGATTTGGTGAAGGGTAGAGAGTGATTTCCTTTACATGGGTTTGGCCACCTGAGCCCCCTTTGCATCTCAGGGAGGATACCAGCCAGCACTGAGGTGGCCCGGGGAAAGGGGTGGGGGGAATCTGCTCAGGCAAGCTGTCACACTCAGCTACCCTTGGAGAGAAGAACTTGGTCAGGGAAGAGGCGGAGACAGGTACCTAACTAACCCAGCCCCTGAAAACTGTTAGAAGTCCAATGTGCCTAAAGGAAGCAGCACAGGAAGGGCCTGAAAAGCTTTCAAATGCCTAGTTAGTCACAAGAGCTGCTTTAGTTCAGTGGGGAATTCCTGCCTTCCAAGCAGAAGGTTCCTGGTTTGAGTCCGAATACTCCCCTAATAGAAGGGGTCCAAGGAGACATAAGGCACACAGCTAGTACCTTATGATAAAGAACTTATAAACTGAGTTTCTACTAATGTTTTATGGATTTTTACATTTCTTTTTCCTTCATTTTATTCGCAAAAACTGAATACATCACCTGCAGAGGGCAGGCTGCAAGGTGATTAATTGATGAGCACCAGCAGCCTGAGAAGGTCCCTAAGAGGGAAGGCTGTTTTCCCTGCGTTGTTTTTTTCATGCTGTTTTGTTTCTTATATGTTGTTTTTCCTTTCTTTGTTTCTTTTTTTTTTTTTCCTTTTACTTATTTTTCCAACCTACTTAATTTCTCTTGTTTCCTTAATTATTCTGTCTTCTGACTTATGGTGCTTTTCTTCCATTCCACCAGTTCTTGTTTGGTCTTCATTATTTCTTTTTCTCTCTCTCTCCTTTTTTTTCTTTCCTTCTATTCCCTTATCATCTTTCCAGCCTTTGAATTCATTCTATTTTTTGAATCTATTTTTTTTCTTGTTTTATTTTTTCAACTCATCTGTCCAACCTTTTAATTCATTCCATTTTTTTCGCTCAATTTTGTTCCTTGTTTTATTTTTTTCTATTCCACCTCCTTTTAATCATATTTCTTTTTATTTTTTTATGATGTTTTACTCGTATTACTTAGGTTCCTAGCTCTGGCATGGTTCCTCTTCTCCCTTTTTTGTATTATTATTACTATTATTGTTTTTCTCTTTTTATCTCTTTCCTTTTACCTGGACCTAAAATTTTTTCAGGGAAACACAAACAACAGCAAGGATATATAATAAGAGAGACCAAGTATCAAAAATTAACCTTTCCACACACAAAGAAACAACAAAATAAAACCCTAGAGTAGAAAGAGAAGCTAACCAACCAAATAAGCCCATCAAGATAAATGGATGCCTAGACACCAACAAAAAATTACAAGCCATACTAAGAAACTGGAAAACATGGCCCAGTCAAATGAACAAACTAAAAAGCAGGAGGAGATACTGAATGTGGAACAACTAATCAAGGATGCTCAAACAAATATTATGAATCAATTAATGAAGTGAAGGAAGCGATAAAGGATATTAAGAAGACACTGGGAGAACATACTGTAGAAATTGAAAAGATACTTAAAAAGATAATGGACCTGATAGTGATGAATGGCACAATGCAAGAAATCGAAAATTCACTGGAAGAACTTAATAGCAGATTTGAACAGGCAGAGGAAAGAATCAGTGATGCAGAAGTCAATACAGGTGAAAGCAGACAGATAGTAGAACAAACAGATAAAAACACAGAAAAAATCCAGCAGGGAATTAGTTGAATGACAACACAAAAGGCACAAACATACACATTATAGGCATCCCAGAGCAAGAAGAGAAGGGAAAGGGGGCAGAAGGAATGTCGGAGGAATAAATAGCTGAAAATTTCCCAACTGCATTGAAGGACATGGACGTACATATCCAGGAAGCACAGTGCACCCTAAAGTGTATAAATCCTAACAGGCCTACTCCAAGACATATACTTGTCAAATTGTCCAATGCTCAAGACAAACAGAGAATACTGAAAGCAGCAAGAGAAAAGAGATCTATCACAAACAAGGGAAGCTGAATAAGATTAGGTGCTGAGGTGGAGACTGGAGGACTCCACAAACACTTAATTGAAGAAAGAAAAATATTAGATCCAGTACCTTAAACCTGAATGTGGACATGCATTGTTAAGTAACTGGATATCCTGCAAGATGGTGTTCGTTTAACTGGGTGTGCACCATCTCTCTCACAGAAAAATGGCTGAAAAAGAGAAAGATCCTGCCTTAGTGAGCTGTTTTGCAAACCTGCAGAGCAGGAGGCTTCAGCGCTACATTCTGGAGGGAACTGGACAAAGAGATAAAAGGCCCAAGGTAAAACCATGCTGCTGTCCTGTTTCTTGTTTGCTGTGTTTCACCCTTCCTTTATTTCCCCTTTTTGTGTATACCAATTTTGTCTACCTACTCTATTTCTTTTCCTAGCTTCTACTTTCTGTTTTTGTTCTTATATTCCAGTTCTCTTTGGTTAGTCTACAATTTTTCTTGATATTATTTCCATCTCCTCTATTCTCAGTTTTTTTTTCTTTTTACTTTTTTGCTAATTTTCTTTTCATTTCTTTTTCCCCTACTTCTTATCATTCTGACCTTCTAATTCATTCTAGATTTTTTTTTTCGTTTTTTCATTACATTGTTTGTACCCCTCTTCTTTATTCTTATTCCTCTGCACTTC
>JAQZBX010062535.1:0-16456 GCA_029593785.1 Cabassous unicinctus
CAATACACGTTCTTAAAGAACCAACTTGTCAAGGAAAAATACACAAGGAAAAGAGGAAATATCTTGAGGTGAATGAAAACGAAAAAAAAATGTATGGAATGCAACAAAGACATTGCTCAGAGGAAAATATAGAGCTCTAAATGCTTAGGTTTTCAAAGACTAAAGATCTCCAAACAGTAACTTAACTTCACACCTAGAAGAAATAGAAAACAGTGAGCAAAGTAAAGCCAAAGGAAGCAGAAGGAAGGAAACAATAAAGATTATAGGGGAGGTAACTAAAATCAAAAATAGAAAAATAATACAGAGAATCAATGAAAGCAAAATTTAGTTCTTTGAGAATACAAGTAAAATTCACATATATTAGACAGACTCGCAAAGAAAAAAAGAAGAAAGGATGCAAATAACAAAAAGCATAAATAAATAGGTGGATATTACCATTAACTTTACAGAAATAGAAAGGATGATAAGGATATTAAGATCAACTCTATGCTAACATTTAGATAAATTTTAAAAAGGGACAAATTCCCCCAAACATACTAATTGCCTCAAATGATTCAAGAAGAAATAGAAAATTTCAAAAATTAAAGAAGTAAAGATTGCATCAGTAATCAAAAACCTCCCAAGAAAGCAACGTTTAGGTCCATATGGTTTCATGTCTGACTTAAGTAGACATTTCTACAAAGAAGAACCACCAAATGACCTGGCGTTCTATTTCTAGGTATATTCTAAAAATAATGGAAGAACAGGACTTGAACAGAGAATTTTACAGCTGTGTACATAGCAGCAATATTCATAACAGCCAAAAGATGTAATCAACCCAAGTGTTTTAGTTTACGTGGGTGCCAAAAAGCAGATACAGTAAAATGGGTCAATTTTTAACAAATGGGAATTTATCAATTTACAAGCTTACAGTTTTGAGGTTGAGAAAAATTTCTAAATCAACACATCGTTAGGTGATGCTTTCTTCCTGAAGACCAGCTGCTGGTAATCCTGGACTCCTCTGTCACAAGGCAAGGCACACAGTGGCATTTGCTGGTCTTTCCCTTCTCCTCCAGGTTTTGTTTTTAGTTTCTTGCTTGTATGACTTTCTCTTTCTCTCTCTACATATTCATCCCATTTATAAGGCCCATAGAGGTTAAAAATGAAAGAATGGAAAACAATACTGCAATGCTGCAAGCAAATGGTAACCAAAAGCAAGCCAGGCTGGGTAGTTATATTAGACAAAATTAAATCAAACAACTATATAACATATTTATAAAATGGTCAATATATCAAAAACATATACTAGTCATAAATATATATGCCAGGAATGACAGAACACCAAAGTTATATGGACAACAAAAGTGAGAGTTTTCAAGGGAGAAATAAACAGCTCTATTTTTTTCATCTATTTTCACCTATTTTTTCAACTATGTAAGTGTGCAGGGAAAATTAACCATTAAAATTTAATAAAAGTGTATCCATAGGAGCACCATTTTCGTTTTCACCTCTGGTTCCAATATGGTCTGTCCCCAATTTCTCCACTGGAAAGTTGCAATATTTTGCATATTCCTTTCAGTATTATAGATGCTTTCCCCTTCTCTCTGAATCTATCAAAATTGCCTCCAGCAAGAGTTCTGAATCTGTAAAAAGTCCTACAGCATGCTAGATTTCGAGGTGACAAAGCCCTCAATGAACAGATATTTAGTAAAATACATCTTGCTAAAATATAACTTGGGAAAGTAGAGAATAAACCAGTTTCTGGCAATAGTGCAAAGAATGAAATTTTAAGAAAAACACCTCAGAGAAGCCATAACAAGGGCCCTCCTCAGCCATAGACATGAAGAGCAAGCTAATTACTCACATGGATGTGCCTGAAGAATCCCAGAGCCAGAACTGCTCCTCATGGGTCCTTTGGGAATGAATCATTTCTCCTTCCTCTGGATTCCACCCAAGATAACTGGAGAAGAACTTAGAGGTGATTTTTGGCATGGTTCAGCCAGAAAAGTTGGTTTGGTGCCCTCTCCTGGCCAGAGGTCCACAGAGGAGGATGCTTCAGGCTTGCTTGGTGGTAAAGATGTGTGCCCCCTCCTAGCCCTCTGGCTGAATCACTGAGATTGTGTCCAGGGTATTCAGTTACAGGAGACTGAGCCTGGCTGCAGGGGACTCCTCAGCCCAGACAACAATGAAGATTCAGAAAGAAGAACCTGTGGAAAGAGCAGCAGTGGGTTAGTCTCCACCACCCTGTGCCCAGACTCCCCTGCCCACACCAGGCCTGGACCCAGGCTTTGACCTCCATACCCACCCATACATACAATCCCAGGATAAAGCTCCCAGTGCAGCTCAAAGTGTGTCTGTGACCTCCCACATGACTCCCCACAGGAACCCTGCTGAGCCACAGTCCTCTCCACCTTCATTGCACCAAACTTCTGTCTTGTCCAGTCAGGAGACAGCCACAGTTTTCTTGGTGTATTTATTGGGGCCCAAGGAGGTTATCCTGTCTAGGAGCACACTTCCAGCTGGAAGCATGGCAGGCCTAACCCAGTGTTCCCAGCCCAGGGTGCATTGAGGTGTAGGGGCCACAGAAGCCCAGAAGTGGGACTGCTTAAGCTCAGGGGGTGATTGAGGCTTTTTCTCCACAGCATGCTCCTGGGAACTTGCCCCCAGGAATCCCTGCCAGGTATTCACTCTGTGTGTGTGTTGGTTGATGGTGGGGGGTGTTACATGATATAAGAAAGAAACCTCTTTTTGTTTTAAATTCTCATTACTTTCTCATTTTTCTTGCATTTAGGGCATGTTAACATTCTCCCCAGGGAGAGAAAAATTAACAAGTTAATTAGAATTGCAAAGCTTATTTTACACTGAGAAAACAAATTATTTTCCTAAAATACTTTATATCATAGTATCTGCTTCATTCTGAGCTCATTGGAGTATCTAATGTCCACACCCTACAAGGTGTGACCAAGTATCTTAGGACCTGAGCTGCTTAAGTATTGGTCTCTACCTGTCACATCTCTGGAGTGTGTCTTATGCTCTCTCTCGGCATCTCTGTCACCACCTATACATAAAGAAGAGGAAAACTCAGAGGGCTACCTTGGGGTTCCTGTGGGAACCTAGTAAAGAGCTCAGAATAATATTTGTGCTCTGTTTTAACTCTTTTACTAGAATCACAATAAGTCTATAGTAGAATACCAGTAAGTCTACTTTAGTCCATAGTTCATTCCCTATTCCTGAGGATTCTGGGATTTAGCATGCCTTTAAGTTGGCCACTCCCAAGGAAAACATAAATTAAATTGTCTCCCTACACCTAGAGATTCTCAAATGGTTTGGTGGTGTTTTCTAGGTTAGGAAAAATGAGCGACTGGATAACCCTGACCTTTGAGTGTTCTCAGATCCCTTACTATTGTTAACCTGACATATTGACATATTGTGGGAAAGTCCTCCCATAAAATTCTACTTATGGATCTACTTATGGATCTTTATACTCTGATTTTGAGAAAAAATGCTGGGGAGGCTGAGGTGGGAGTGGGCATTAAAGGGTTGAGAAGATATGGAGTCTCCATGATCTGGAACCTGCGGCCCTAGAAAGAAGCCAAAGAGGGGGCCACAAAACTATGGTCCTGCAGGTCCCTAAGTCAGAGGGAAGGGAAAGCAGGATGCCAGCTATGATTTTATATACATCAATATCATAATTTTTGGGAACAGACTATTTCAAAGATTGTGTTTTCCAAACCAGGAGCACTTGCACGTACCATTATGTACAGGATATACTGAATGTACAATATGAATGGACTTTCAAAACACCACTGCTGCTTTCAGAGCTGTGCCACTAGCGTTGTGGTTAAACATAGCCACAGAGGTAAGGCATTGTGCACTATAACTCAGAGACGAGCTCTGTGCTCTTCCTCATGATACAAAGTATCACAATTGTTCTTGATAATTATACTTCATAGCTGATTTTACAGAGCATTGGCCAGAGCTCATACTGAAGAACTATGTGGGAAGTTGAAAAATTTAATATATATATTTTATGTATATATGTTTGTATATGTGTATGTGTATATAAATCTATCAATCAATATATGAGTGAATAAATATGTGTATATATTTGTATAAATATATGTGAATAAATATATATGTGTATGTATTTTGAAATAAAAGGGAGTGAATAATGTTTATAACAAGAGTGTTTACCTTTTTAAGATGAGCATTAAAAAGATTACTTCTATTGATGCAATGGAGGAATTTGAAATTTTCAGTCTCCAAGTGTAAATGAGGCTAGCTGGACCACCTAAGTCATGCTAGAGGTTTTTCTCAAGGGTCCTCCTGACCCAGTAATAAGGAAAAAGATAGGAAGGCTCTCCCTGGCATAGTGCTATACAACTCAGCAATTACAGTGGCATTGCCTGGATTTCAGCACCAGCTCTGTCCCTTCTTGGATGAACCACTTAGAGGAACTTGCTTACCCTCTCTGTCCCTCCATTTACTCTTCAGAAATTAGAATTGATGGAAACAGTGTCCACCTCAGAGTGTTTGTAAGAATATTAATATAAACATGCTTAGAGAATTTCACTTAAATATTAGATTGTTACTATGCTCATTAATTCTCAAAGCAATCTTGACAGAAGACGACAGTTTACAACTTTACAGATAAGTGAAGGGCCTATCTCTTGTGAGTCCTCTCACTCCATTCACATTGTGAACATTCCTTACTCTTAAGGGGTCAGTTGCTGTGCCTTTATCAAAGCTTGTCTCTCTGCCTATTGTTTAAATTTCTGTCCTCTTAGAAGCAACAGATTTTCATGATTCCTTGGTAAACGGACTGGCCACAATCCTCTATCCTACCAGGATAGGAGAATCCTTTTTGGGGGGGAGGGGTACTGGGACCAGGTATTGAACACCAGACCTCATAGGTGGGAAGGTGATGATCAACCACTGAGCCACATTGGCTCATCTGAGTTGTTTTCTTCATTTGCTTGTTGTGCTTGTTGTTTGTTAATTTTTGTTTGTTTTTAGGAGGCACCAGCACAAACCTGGGACCTTGCATGAGATCAACCACCTGAACCACATCCATTCCCCATGACAATCTTTTGGTGAGAGTACTTCAGTTAAAGTTTGGCCCACATCAGTCAGGATGGTTCTTAATCCTATTACAGGAGCCCTTCGTAAGAGAATGAAAATCAGACAGAAAGAAAGCCACAGAAGGAGCAGCCAGAAGCTGAACATCAACAGAACTGGAAAAGAAGGGAGAGACCAGGAGATGCTGCAATGTGCCTTGCCCTGTGACAAGCTAAGGGCCAAGGATCATTCACCAGAAGTGATGCCCAGAATGCCAAACTTCTAACAGAAAGCAGCCCTTTGATGATGCATTGATCTGATTTTTCTCTTAGCCTCAAAACCAAGAGCTAAAAAATTCCCATTGTTTAAGCCAACCCTATGCATGATATTTTCTTGAGCAGCCAAAGAAACAAAAACACTCCTCAAATAATATTATTTTTTATTTCATTTTATTTATTTTTATATATTTATATATATATATTTTAAAGGTGCTTAGATTACCTAATTATTACTCAGAAATTACAGGGATTCCCATGTTTCCCACCTCCCACACCTCCCACAACATCCCACACCAACATCCTTCATCAGTGTGGCACATCACCCACAATGGATATACACATCCTGGGGCCTTGCCACCAAGCATAGATCACATTTCACATCATAGACCACCCTCTCTCCCACACAGTTCTGCGTGGTATATGCTGATGCAAAATGGCCTACATCTGTCACCGCAATGCCACTCATGACAGTAATCAGTGCTAGCCTCTCTTCTCTCCTCATTTCGTACAGTGTACAACTATCTAACCCATTTCTTTGATTGGTGACATTTCCTTCATTTCTGTCCCTACAATGACAGTGGCCATACTATCATCTGGATCTCACTTTTGAGCTTTTATTTCTGTATGTTGTGTGTTATGTAAAGGCAAATTCAAATTTAAAAGTGAGAAAGTCCCTGTTGAACATAAGGGAAGAGACAAACTTTTCCTTCCCATCTCTGAGTATTTATTTTAGAAACCCCATAGTTTTAAGTAATACCACTGTACTTGTTCTTCTGAAATGCCCATATTTGAAAGGTGTGTACAAGTTTAAATGAGTCTCTTGCAATTTTACCACACAAGGTAATAAAGAAAGGAAGCCATTTATTTGAAATGTAATCACAGAAAATTTCTCCCACTTTCCTGATAAGTGATGAGCATATCTTCTGGAAATGGGTGTATAGGGGGTGTTTTCCTGGCTTCAAATATAAACCTACCTCTGGTCATGAAGATATGAGAAATAACTTGATAATATGTATGAAATGGGTTATATCTGCTTAGTCACATAATAAAGCTTGAGATTGAGAAGCGGATGTGGCTCAAGTATTTGGGCTCCTGTCTACCATATGGGAGTCCCTGGCTTCAGTTCCCAGGGCCTCCTGGTGAGGGCAAGCTGGTCCACACCCATGGAGAGCTGACCGTCCACATCTACACCCATGGAGAGCTGATGGCCTGCACATGTAGAAAGCTGGGACAGAAAGATGATGCAACAAAGGGAGACAAGCAGACTCAGAGGAAACATGCAGCAAATGGACACAGAGAGCAGACAGTGAGCATACACAGCAATGGGGGAATAAATAAATAAATAAATAAATAAATAAATAAATAAATATATTTTAAAAAGATTGAGATTCTTTCTGTCTTTGAATCTCTTTGCAGATTTACTGTGATGCATCATATTTTGCTTTAATGTTTATTCAATGATAAAATTACTTTTCTTTCTCTTCTACCTTTGTAGGGAGGTTTTTTGAGTAGGGAGATTATTTTGTTTTTATTTATATTTCCCCAAGAGTTACTAGCACCTAATTTGAAATATATCTCAGGTTGAAGGCATTCCCTTCTTCCAAACAAGTGAAAGATATATCTCCTCCAATTTCCAAATCTTAATTAATGGCTCCATTAGGGATCCAGGAATTAATTCTTGAAATCCCCTCTCAGCACCACAGAAACCCAATGGAGCATTATTTTTTTCTCTGCACTGAGTGCTATTGTCATACTTCATTACCTCCCAATATCACACACATGCATATGCCCACATGTTATTCATTTTTCTTCAGTGTCAATTTAAATGCTATTCCCTCGGAATTCCTCCTTTATCTGAACTCCCACCTATGTTAGCCTTTCCCTTCTCTGGCTGAGTTCTCTTGAATAGAACAGTACTTCATCTTCAGGCCATACCTGTATTTTGTCATTTTATGTTTATTTATTCATTGATTTCATTGTTTCTCATCTTCCCCATGGAACTAATTGCAGAAAAATAGACCCCAGAATGTTAAAATAAGAGTGGTTCCCCTCTAACCATTCCATATGAATTAATTTCAGAGGAATTCTTTCTCAATAATCAAATATGCCCTTAGATAGCTTGCCCCTGAATGTGAGAGAATGTGAGATCACACAATTTTCTTCAGATTAAAATTCACTTATAAAATAAAAGAGGTCCACCTCTCCTGCAGAAAATTCTCAACAGTATTACCTTGAACTCAAAGGGATGGAAAATCCAGGGACACTGGGTCATTATTCAGGATGCTATCAACACATTCCATAGCTCAGAGCTTCTTTCTTTATTTTACTAGAGAAGTTGTTGGTTTACAGAACAAATCAAGCATAAAATACAAGATTCCCATATACCACACACCAACAATAACTTGCATTGCTGTGGAATTTTTGTTACAATTTATGATGGCACATTTTTATAATTATACTATTAATAAATGTGTATGGTTTACCAAAATATTTCCATCATCCCAAATAGAAGCCCTATACATTTTAAGTCTTATCTTCTCATTCCCTATCCCCACCCCACCCCTGGTATCCTATATTCCAGATTGTGACTCTATGAGTTTGCTTATTCTAACTGTTTCAAATTAGGGAAATTATACAATATTTGTCCTTTTATGCCTGTCTTATTTCACTCAACAAGTGATGTCTTCAAGGTTCATCCATGTTGTCACATATATCAGGATTTCATACCTTTTTTCAGCTGAATAATATTCCATTGTATATACATACCACAGTATATAACACCTTTTATTTATCCATTCATTGGTTCATGGACATTTGGGTTGTCAAAGCTGATTTCTTGTTCTAAAAATATCACTCTTTCTAGTGCCTCTTTATGCTGTTAATCACTTCATCAGCCATGCATAAAAAGGGTACACATTGTTTACCTTGAATGCCAATGGAGAAAAATCTAATCTAAGTACCACTAGAGAAAAAATTTCTCACTAATTATGTAAAACATGTATACAGATAATGAAAATAAGTTATAACTTTTCATTCTGTAATTTCCTTAAATATCCAAAAGCAACCTTCTTTCCTTTTCCCAGAGGTCTCACTGTTTTGTTGATTCTGGTTGATGGATCCCTGCATCTCTTTGTCAAATTTAAGCTTTTGTAGAAAACTTCCAGAAAGAGGATCAGTCCTGTTGAAGACTTGTAAAACTACCAACATTCTCTCAGGTTGGGAGCATCAATGTTGTTCTTTATAAGTACAAATAGTTATGCTGCCAATGCATATTTAATGGAAAGCTATTTTTCATGCATCTAGCATACATATACTTTACTATCAAGAAATAAAAATAACATAGAACACAGATCTCTTCAATTCAGAATTATCTGATATCATAAAGAATGTAAAATTCTACAAGTCTCAAATATTAGGCATTCAAAGGAATGAATTATCCAGTTTCATTATTGATTTGATTATATACAGTATATATTTCATTATATACTGATTTGAAATAAGGTTACAACTATTTTTTTAATTAAAACTTAAAAATCTTAGGACATCTCCTTAGAGAAATAAAAACAAATTACTTGTTAAGAAAAATCAAGCAATATATTTAAATTTGGGGTAGAGACATTTGTTTCCAAAGGGAATATTTCATCTTTTACTACTTTAATAGTCTTCTGAAATTTAAAAAAAAAGTGTGTTGTTGTATTTTAGTAGCAAACATTCTTGGTAATGAACTTCAATGTTATTCTTCTATTATCTGTTCCTTAGTCTTTGCATTTAAATGTAAATATGCCTTTATATTCAAATGTAATGATGTTTAAAATTTGTTTCTTAGATGCCATTGAGCACTGACTGCTATTTTGCTAGAGGTTAGATATGCAGTTGTGAGAAAAAATGCATGTCCTTCCCTTCCTGACTTTAATATCTAAACATCCAATTATTTAATTACATATTGTGTTAGCATGTGTAAAGTAAAAACACAATGATAAGATCAGTGTGTTAGCAGAGAGGTGTGTCAAAGGAACTAAGGTCTCATCTGAAGGCTTGAGGAGAATCTACTTTCAAGCTCTTTCACCTGGTGTTTGGCAACATTTAGTTTCTCTTAAAGGAATTGTTGGACAGAGGAACTTGGTCCATGGTTGTTGGCTGGTGTTCTCATTTTCTTCCCAACTGGACCCTTCCACATGGATGTTCACTTCATCCAATCTTACTAATTGAGAAGGCAATAGAGTCTGCTAGCAAGTTGGAATTCAGTCATTTGTAACCCAAACTTAGAAGTTATTAAGCATTACATTTACTGCATTTTATACCTTAAAAGCTATTCACTAGGTCCAGCCCTCAGTCAAGAAAAAGATATTACACTTGGGTGTGAATCCCAGGCAGCAGGGATATTTGGGGGTCCTTTTATAAGTCTGCCTACCATCCTGCCTTTCATAGGCTCCAGCTGACATGGGGTCAGCCAAAAACTGGATTTCTTAGAGACTCCTTGCTGGATCAAATGTCACTTTTTGGCTGTTTCTGTCTCATTTTAGTTTCATAGTCCTTTTTCTTATCCAAACTGTCATTCATTCTATAGGAATTTGTTGAGAGCATAATGAGTGTCTTGCATTGAGCTAAAGGCAAAATATTGAGCAGTAATTGATATGTGGTCCCAGGTACTTCAGTCTATGGGGGGTTTACAGGTCTCCTACCTGCAACAAGTCAGTTTCTGGAGTCCCTGGCAGTTCTTGGAATCTGATGGAAGTCCCATTTGAGAAGGTCAGAAAAAATAAGTTTTTTTGGCTCCATGCAACTCTTTGTCAAATTTAAAATTATATTGTTCAGTAATCAGAACTTTTGCCTATGTTTTTCCTTCAGTTTAGTATCTCTTTTTTATTTTTTACTCAGGGACTATACAACCCCTTACTCTGGTGTGTTTGGGGAGATGGAAATACTGGTGGTGTCTCCTCTGAGAACTTTATTTTGATGTTTTAGCTTTACTCATTTAAGGATGGAAAGGATGGTAACTAATGAGAGCTTCCTCAGCCAAATGTTCCTGTGATCTTGACTCTCATTTCCAATCCTAGGTCACAACCACATTCTGCCATTCTCACTCTGCAAGTATACTAATTTACTTATGTTTCCCTCTAGAGATGTTTGCTTGTTTTTAAAAATTGCACACAGGGGGATCAACTTGAGGCTGGGGGGGAAAAAGGGAAAATTAGAAAGTGAGTGACACAGTGAGGGACAGGTGGATAAATGAAAAAAGAAACCAAGGTTGCTGTACAGGTCCATGACCATTGTGCAGCTAAGACTGTACTCCCTCTTCCAGCCCATCCCCCACCTCCCCTCTTCCAGTCTGGCTGCCTCTAGTCTACTCCAGGTATTGGTGCCGGTTCACAGCCCCATATTGTGACAAGAGCACAGCACTCCTTTCCCCGGTCCCTGCCATTCCCTTGGCCAAATCATAATGCTTTGCCAAACACTCAAGGAGGTCTTGCTCTCTGCCCAGCCTCTATGCATGTCCATTGGTCAGAATGATGGGTTTGGGATGGACACTAATCCAAATACCTAATCTACTGCTGTGGGCCAGTGTCCATGAGATGCTAGTATGAAAGTCTGTGTAGGAGAGAAGGAGAAAGAATGTCTGTTGTGTATTTCACATCCCAGTCATCTCATTCTGCACCTGGAAGAGTCTCCTTTCTCTTCAATCTATTCCTTAGATCAAGGCATCCCACCTCCCAAACACCCATTAATCCTGCTAGAAGCCTAGATGGGAATATCAAGGCCTGCATATTCTGGTAGTTTCTGAGAGCTGCCCTTATATTCCACAAGGGGATATGGGACTGATTAAAATTCAAACAAGTCCCACTCCCATCCTGTCAGATGCTCTATTATTTCTGAGGTGAAACATATCTCCTTGAGCAAAAATGCTGGTCAAAGGAGCATTTTTAGACTCTTAATTCTTCACAACCAGGGGATGGCTTGTAGAAGGCTTTCATGCCTATCATTATGTCCAGTGTCCCCATAAACACACAATTTGAATAAGAACAGTTTGCCTCTTCTGTAAACATAGCTTCATGAAAGACAAACACACTGCACCTCCAAGGAATAGTGCCACAATTTAGCTCCTTCTCCTTATGAGCCCCCACACCTTCATGCTTCACTCATGAGCCATGTCTGGAGCTTAGGGGGCACCAAATATCAGAGGAAGCCCATTTTCCTATCAGGAGAGGATCTGACATCAGCGTCTTTCTCTCCTACTCTACTGTTCCGATTTCATGGGACTGGACCTCAAGAGGAGCTCAGGCTCAGGGTGAAAAAAGGGACAGAGATGACCAAGTAAAAACAATTGGGAGACCAGTTCCCACTTGTAGGTAACATTTTCCAGCCTCTGCTGCTATGTATGAGGAATTGGAATTAGACCTCTGCATGAAGTAGTACCATTGGTATAATTAGGCCTTGCCTCTGTATCATAGGTACCTGGGAAAAAGCAGGACCATTTTCTAAGGCCTTTGACTCTGCTCCCCCTTTCCTTCTACCTGGTGGCTCCCCTTACTGGATCACAGTGGGTGAAGATGGAGCCTCAATCCCTATGAACTGAGCATGGGGTCAAATGGGTTACTGGGTATCCACTCAGAGAAGTTTCAGCACTTCTTTAGGAATTCTGTCTTATGGGAAATGTTGAAGCCACATAATTTGTACGAGCTGTCCTCGCTAGTGAGATACAGCTATAGGATATGGATCCAGGATCTGACTCCAGGGTCTGAAAGCTTAACTACCCCTGGAGCCTGTGTGATTCATGATGTGCCAGAAAATGGAGATACTAAGGGATCCTCACTTAGAGGATGTTGTCTGGAGATTAAAATGTGATGATAGGGGAGAGGGTGTAGATCAGTGTTCTGAGCGCCTGCTTCCCACATACGAGGTTCTGGGTCAATCACTGGTCCCTCTTTTAAAAAAATTTAAACTGTGATGATAATTCCATGATACAGGCTGTGTTTTGCAATTAAAGCTAAAGCATCCATAACACAACAGAGGGAAATACCCACCAGTAGCACATGAGTTATGGGGCTCCTAACACCACCGCAGATCTCACAGGTTAGGAATCCCCTGGAGAATGTGGAAATGAGAATGCTCATTGAGTGATCCCTCCTCTGTGCTTTGGGTGGATGCTAGAAGTCTGCTCTGGTGTCAAGTGCTTCAGAGATCCTGAAGTGGTGCAGAAACTTGAACTTTATAAAGAGTGGTTCACAAGAAAAAGATCAACATTTATGATGGACTTCCATCTCCATCAGAAAAGGAAAAGTGGTCACTCCAATATTATTCACTCCTCCCCCCCTTAAATCTCAGACTACAAGCTCTGAGGTGTCCAATATCATAGTCACCATGCCCATCTCAGACAGGGATTACCCTTGTCCATTTATTAACATAATTGGAGAGGGACTATTAAGAGGTGTCCAAGTAAATAATGTGGATGCTAATACTCCTCCTTCCCTCTAATATAATTCAAAACACCTGATCCCTTCTCATCCTGATGACCAAGGTGAATTAACCTTCCCAAATGCTGCCTCCTGTTTTTGCCTGCTAGACCCTGAACACAAGGATCCAAAGCTCCCCAGGGGCTGAAAAGTTCCCATTTGGCAGCTAAATTTTGTAATTTAATGACATTATACTTGGACCATTTTCTTTTGCATAACTTTTAGAACTAGTTTCTGATATTTTTCTAGAAAGCTGTTTGGAATTTTGAGATGATTTAATTGTATCAATTGGGTTATTGACATGTTAACAATGTTGAATCATATTATCTGTGAATGTGGAACTAAATGAATTGCTAAAATTATTGTTTCTTCTTAGAATATGAGGGGAACAATAAATGGCAAATCTCTATCCCACATTGGAAGCAGTAAACACTTAGAAAATTTAAGAAAAGAAGATGAAGTTCAGAAGGGACATCTGGAAAGATCGCATTGGAGTAGGTACACACAGCTCACCGCTCATAAAAACAATGGATGAAGGGCAAAAAGCTCTCAAAAGGAACTGCTTTGGGGATATACAGACTAGGAGAGTGTTGTGCATTGTCCAGGATGGTGAGAGATTGAGAGATGAAGAACTCAAAATGGAAACCATAGGTTTTTAACCACCTTGAATGGGAAAGGAACCCATCTCCCAACTTCAAGGCAAACTGTCTGGATAAAATGCATGGCTAACTGCAGCCAACTGAGAAGAGAACAGACATATTCATTAAATGACAGTGCGGAGAGTGGCTTCTCTTCAGTGAATTCGGCAAGCAGAGCGCTATTTAAATCTTGACTCTGGACAGACCTGAATCATGGTCAAGTTGAGGTTGAAAAAGACAAATCCATGGTAAGATTGCCAAAAAGCATCATCTGCTGCCAGGCCAGGTAATTGCAAGGAGAAAAAATGCTATTTGGAGTTTCTCTTCCCAGACTCCTTGGATCAGATCTGTGCACTATTCATGGGATCCAGGCCCTATTTTGATAACTTAAGCTGAGAAATTTCAAAGATTTAGAATAAATTGAACCAAAAATCAATGAGGAGCTGTGAAACAAAACCACTAGACAAGAGAGAGAAATTGACCATCAGAGTAAATTCACCAACATAATCAGTGCCTAGACATCAGCAAAAAATTACAAACCATACTAAGAAACAGGAAAAATGGCCCAGCCAAAAGATCAAATAAAAAATTCTGATGAGGCACAATATTTAAGACAGATAACCAATGATAATCACACAATTCTCCTATATCAATTCAAGGAGTTGAAGAAAAATATGACAAAAGAAATAAAGTATACTTAGATGACACTGTATTCACATAAAGAACAATTTGAAAGCCAGCAAAGAAAAGTAACAAAGCTTATGGGAATGAAAGACACAATGGATGAGATTAAAAATGCACTAGATCCCATGAGTTCTAGTCTCCTCTTTGTGCAGATGTGGAGAGAGATTGTGGAGATACAGATCCTGCAGGTTGAAAGAGAAATCTCAAAGGTCATCAGGATGAAAGAGCAGTGCTCTAGTCTCACTACATGTAGGGCCTGACATGGGAGTTCCTGAGGAGCCTTCCCAGGGCCTGACCTACATGAGGAGATGTTTAGCAGCCTAGACACCAGAATGGAGCCTGTGAGGGTACACTGCAAGATGAATTGTGAGAATACACACTCAAGAGATGGAAAGACCTGAAACCTCTCAATATCCACAGAAGTCAATGCCCATGAGCTACACAATCAGATGTTACTAAAAGCAGATGTGTAAGCAAAAGCTTTTATGGGCCAGAAAAAACCTGCACATTGAGCTGGCTTGATGCCTCTTCTGTCGAGTCTCCATGATGTTGGTTCCTGAGGGAGGTGAAGTATTCATGGTCACACTCCATGGCTTGCCCTGGTCTTGCTCTATTGAGATGTGTAGAATTTCCTCTTCAACTGCAAAATTCAAAACAGCATCAGGCTTTCATTTCATCTGCAACATGGAGGGAAGATAGATTGATGAGACTTTTGTTGAACTCAAATCAGAAGTATACCAAATGGCCCTGAAAAAGAAAGAGAAACCAGAGGACACAGATGTACTGAAATATTCAAGTCTTACAGAGCTAAAATGGATGGGGTGCTGAAGTACAGTGATGCATTTAGTACTAGTCAAGACAGCTCAACTTGATAAAGCTTGTTGTATAGGAAAACTCTCTTCTTTCAGTCTATCAAAGGAACAATGAGTGCCTGTTTTTACAGAAGCCTTTACTTTTTGCAATTACTCACACTTAATATGCTATCATAACTGAAATTTGACTTGTGCTGTTGGAAACCTGGTGTTATTTAAATGACGCCTTCTCTGATGTGGGAGTCTACTCTGTAGCAGTCTTCTTCAAGCATTCTGTTGAAAATGGATGTAGAATTGCCATCTATTTTCTATCACCTAGATATTTAAATTTCTTAGTGCTTTATAGACTGTGTAATTTTTGTATCAAGAAAGCAAATCTTTATTTAATAAACATATCCTAATATTGAAAAAACCTGGCAAAACAAGGACTGCCTCTGTAGTATAATGCTGTCACATTTTATGGGAATTTAAATCAAAATTCACTCATCTTTAATATAATACAAATAAATATTTGAAAGTTGTAAGTATTTCTCTTAATATTTTAAAAATTGTCTGGAGTCACAGAATTTCAAGAAACTCTTGAATAGTAAAATGGGGACTGTGTTTTTACTATATATGATTCTCTTTAAATAGCACTTAAAATTTAACTTCATTGCTTGCCAGTCTCCTGTAAATGTTTTGTGTGGCTTTCACAATGTTGTAACTGATGTACTGACTTATGTTGCTATTTTATTCTTCAGTGTTTTTATAATTCAGAATCTTTTTTATTAAACTAACACACCCAAGTTTCATTTAATAGTGATGATAATGATTGTTCTGTAAAATGAGCATGAAAATTTATAACTCTGGAATAAATTTTTATTTTTCATAAAATTTGATTTTGAAAAAAAATAAATTAGAACATAAAACAAAAAAATTTGAAAAAGCAGAAGAACAATTAACTGACATCAAGGAAAGAACATCTAAACTTGAAAAGAGAGGAGGCCAGAAAGAAAGAAGAATAGAAAAAATAGAATAGCATCTCAGGGAATTGAGTGACAACATGAAGTGCATAAACATCTATGTTATTGGTGTCCCAGGATGAGAAAAGATAGTAAAATGTCCAGAAAGAATATTTGAGGAAATAATTACTGAAAACTTCGCAACCTTTGTGTAGTACATTAATATCGATATCCAAGAAGGACAATGCACCACAAAAAGAATAAATTTTAATAGACCTACTCTGAGACACTTTTCAGAATGAAAATATCAGAAATAAAGAGAGGATTCTGAAATCAGCAAGAGAAAAGCAATGCATCACAAAAAAGGGAACATCAGTAAGATTAAGTGCTGACCTCTCATCAGAAACCATGGAGGTGAGAAGAAAGTGGTATGATGTATTTAAGGTACTGAAAGAGAAAAATTGCCAGTCAGGAACACTTTAATTCGGCATAACTATCTTTCAAAAATGAGTGTCAGTTTAGTCTTCACAGATTAATAAAAACTGTAAGAGTGTATTACCAAATGACCAGTTCTACAAGAGATATTAAAGAGAGAGCTGCAGCCTGAAAGGAAAA
>JAQZBX010062536.1:0-16867 GCA_029593785.1 Cabassous unicinctus
AGGGTGAGAGAATTGAATGATCTGGCCTGAGTCGGGGTGGGGATTACTGTCTTAGACAAGGTGATCAAGGAAGACATTTGCAAAGAGAGAGCAAGAGATGAGGAAGCTGATCCAGGCAGAGGGGAAAGCACGTGCATAGCCTGAGATGGGAATGAGCTGAGCACAGTGTGTTTGAGGAACATCAAGGGGGCAAGTGTGCCTGGTGCAGAGTGAATGAGGGGGAATTGTGGTCACAAGCTGGTGAGGATCATGTTGGGCCCATTAGGCAATAGTGCGGGGTCCGGATTTTATTCTACATGTGAAAGAAATCCTTGGAAAATCTTAAGGGGAAAGTGATATGATCTAACTTGGTGAATAGACCATAGCAGGGGAAGAGTGAAAATGGGGAGACTACTTATATGCCTAGAGCAGTGGTCCAGGTGAGAGATGATACAGGTTTGGAATAGGATGGCAGTGGTGGAAATTGGTCATAGTTTGAAAGGAAAGTTGCAAGGATTTGCTATGGTGTCATCATAGAATAAGATAGGGAGGACTGGAGGAAGAAAGGTGTCTGGTGGGAGAAGTAAGAGCTGAATTGTAGGGAAGCAGATGTGGCTTAAGAGGTTGAGCGCCTGCTTCCCACATGGGAAGTCTCAGGTTCAGTTCCCGATGCTTCCTAAAAACTCAAATGAAAGAAACAAACAACAAGCAAACAAATGATAGAGGCAACTCAGGAGAGCTGTTGTGGCTCAGTGGTTGATTGCCGGCTTCTCACATGCAAGGTCCCAGGTTCAATCCCCAGTCCTGGTACCTCAAAAAAACAAACAAACAAACAAAAAAAGACTTGCATTATGGGCATGTTAAGCTTGAAATTCCTATTAGAAATTCATGTGGTAATTTGGTATAAGTACTTAGATGAATATTCAATTTGTGGAATTTTGACTCACAGCCAACATTCATAACAGCATCTATTTCAGGAAGGTTGCTTATTATTCAGTTATAAGCAATTGAAATTAGCAAATTGGGCAGAGCAATACCATTTTGGGTAGCTCACAGAATCATTGAAAGAGCTGACTTTGGCCTAATACCATTTTGGGTAGCTCACAGAATCATTGAAAGAGCTGACTTTGGCCTAAGTAATCAAGGAAATCTCCCCCAATACACCCCAAACCAGAACTGGCTCAGAGAAGAAAGTCACTAAATATATTTTTGAATAATATTGTTCCCAGTTGGACTTGAACTACTAATATTTTGGCTTCCATAATGTCTGGAGATCAGCCAGCCTCTAAGTAGCAGATTGATTATATTGGATTTCTTCCACCATGGAGAGTACGATTATTTGTTCTCAATGAAATAGGTAATTAGACAATTATTCTGTATTTGGAAGTCTGTTCTCCATTCATCATACTTTTGCCAGCATCATCATTCATAAATTTACTATTCTTCATCATCATAAAGGGCCATAAAACATAGCTTCTCATCAAAAAACTTATTTTATGATGAAATAATTAAGACAATGGGCTAGTGTTCATGGGATTACTGGTTTTACTATGTAACTCATCATCCAGCAACAAATGGCCTTATAGAATTTGTGAATGGCATATGGCATATTCAGTTCTACTGCCATTCAGAATACAACACTCAGTGAACTTAGGATGCTAGTCTATAAGATATGGTACATGCTCTGAACTTGTGACCAGTTTATGGTATGAATGTTTCCATAGCCAGAATACATGAGTCTAATAGTCAAGGGGCAGAAATGGGAGGAACACCTCTCACTCATTCATATAATGGCTCACTCACAAAGTTTTTGCATCTCATTCAAGTCCTTTTAGATTCTATTCAAGTGTCTTATTAGCCAAGGGAGGGCTCCATCCAAGGAGAACCAACTGAAGACTGCTTTAATTGACTTGGAAGCTAAATTGCCACATGCCCATTTCAGATTCTGAAAGCATGGGATGAATAGTTAAAAAGAGAATTATGATGTGACTGTAATGATTGATCCTAGCTATAACTGGGAAGAAGTGTTGCTGTTACCCCATGGGATCAAGAAGAGTATTAATGGAAACCCAATGACCCTCTGGGGTGCCTTGTAGAACTAACATGTCTAGTGGTAAAGGTTAAAGAAAATCCATAGCAAACCATTTCAGGAAGGATAGTCCAGGGGTCAGCTTTCTTAGGGATGAAAGTATGGGTAAATCCAGGAGGTTGAGAAACCTTGGCTGAGGGCAAAAGGAACATGAAATAGATAGCAGAGGAGGTAAGTCATCAATACCAACTACAGCTCCAGGATGAGTTGCAGAAATAAGGGTGGTAGCATCTACCCATATTTTCTTTCATCATTGGTATATTTATACATTTTAATGGACTCTCCTACATCTTTCTCTCCATTTCCCCTAAAATAAATATAGCAAATTTTAGTGGTGGCTAACTTCATGTATTAGTTCATAATTTATAGAATATCAAGACAAGACCTTCGCACAACTCCAAGAGAATTGAGCATCTTCCAGAAAGGCTGAATTTCAATCTGGATAAGATTTCAGCTTGTTCCTTTATAAGGGGAGGAAGAGTTACCTTAAGTGAAGTGGGAAATGTTTTTTCTGAAACTTTAAGTATGGGGAAAATCTGGTCACCATGAGTGAACAGCCAAAGTAAAGCTGTACAGCTTAGCTTATAATGAAATTTTCTTATTCATTTTGGCTACATCAGTGAGCGTGAGTCGGGTTGAGTCTCTGCCCCCTTCATGCACCTATATAAATGGACACTTATTCAAGAAGACACAGGAAAAAAGGAGAGAACTTTGCCATGTGACAGAAAGGAGAAGGCTCAAACAGCTAAGGTCCCAGGGAGAGATGAGCAATTTGCCTGATAGTTTGCAGCTGATTCAGGAAGCCCTGAGAGACGAGCCCTAACCAGGAAAGAGAGGACTGGAAGCCACAAAGGAAAGGAGAGACCAGACAGAGATCAGTGACCATCTTGCTTCAACACGTGGCAAGTGACTTTGGTGAGAAAGCAACCTTGAGTTGGACTCTTTATGGCCTTGTAACTGTAAGCTTTTACCCCAAATAAATACTCTTTATAAAAGCCAACAGATTTCTGGTACCCTTGCATCAGCATCTCTTTGGCAGACTAATACACATATTAATAAAACATGCAATTCAACCAACGTATACAAACAATGGTATTTGGTTTAATCACATAGTTGTGCATTCATCACCTCAATCATCATTAGAGCATTTTCGTTAATTCAAAAATAATAATAATCAAAAAGAAAACAAACTAACAAGAAAATTCTTCACCCCTTGATCTCTCTATGCTTCCCCTGCTGTAACATAGCTGCTATTTCTGGCTATTCTTGCACAATTACTTATTTATTTATTAAGCAGTTTTGTTGAGATATATTCACATAGTGTATGATCTATCCAAAGTGTATAATCAGTGGCTTTTAGTATAATCAAAATGTTGTGCATTCATCACCACTAAAAATTTTAGAACAATTTCATTACTCCGAAAAGAAAAACTCTACACACTTTGCATTCATTCCCCAGCCCTACATAGTCACTAATCTAACTTCATCTCTATAAATTGATTTATATTTACATTTTATATAAATGGAATCATGCAATATATAGTACTTTGTGCCTGGTTTCTTTCACTTAGCATAATGTGTTTTTTTTTTGTCTGATATTAACATCTTTTAGTGGAAACATGTATTTGTTCAATTACAAAGAAAAGCAGTCTTATATATGCAATTTTACCCATATTCATATTTCATATGGGATTTTACTATGCTAATACAGTTCCATGTTAAATTTTTTATCTTTCCTTTTAGTAATATACAAGACCTTAGACTTTCCAATTAAACCCCTTTCATACCCACATTATACCACTGCTAGTTACACACATTATATTGGGCTTTTGCCTTTTCTATTCAATTTTAGAGATTAGCACACATCCTTTTTTACCAATTCTGGACAAGTTAACCCTCAGCTTTTCATTCTCTAAGCTCATTCTATTTTCTGATGACCCATATTCAAGTTATTAACTTCATGGAATTACACAAAATATTTAGTTCATAGTAGCACAGTCATACAGTCTATTTGTCCTCTTGTGTCTGGCTTGCTTCTCTTAACGTAATGTCCTCTAGGTTCATCCATGTTGTCATATGCTTTACAACTTCATTTCTTCTTACAGCCATATAATATTCCATCGTGTGCATACACCACAATTTGTTTATCCATTCAGCGGTTGATGGACACCTGAGTTATTTCCATCTTTTGGCAATTGTGAATAATGCCGCTATGAAATCAGTGTGCAGATGTCTGTTCGTGTCACTGCTCTCAGTTCTTCTGGGTATATACCTAGCAATGGTATTGCTGGGTCACATTGCAAATCTATATTCAACCTCCTTAGGAGCTGCCAAGTAGTCCTCCACAGTGGCTGTACCATTCTACATTCCCACCACAGTGAGTAAGTGTTCCTATCTTACCATATCCTCTCCAGCACTTGTATTTCTCTGTCTTTTTAATTGTGGCCTTTCTAATTGGTGTGAAACGATATCTTATTGTAGTTTTGATTTGCATTTCCCTAATCGCTAGTGACGTTGAATATTTTTTCATGTGTTTTTTCACCATTTGTATTTCTTCTTTGGACAAATGTCTATTCAACTCTTTTGCCTATTTTTAAACTGGGTCATTTGTCTTTTTATTGTTGAGTTGTAGCATCTCCCTATATATCATGGATAGTAAACCCTTATCAGATGTGTGATTTCCAAATATTTTCTCCTATTTAGTTAGCTGCCTTTTCATCTTTTTGTCAAAGTCCTTTGAGATGCAAAAGTGTTTAATTTTGAGGAGGTCCCATTTATCTATTTTTTGTTATTGTTGCTTGTACTTTGGGTATAAGGTCCAAGAAACCACCACCTGTCACAGGGTCTTTAAGATGTTTCCCTACATTTTCTTCTAGTAGGAAGAAATGCTTAGTACAATTCACCTGTGAAGCCATCCGGTACTGGACTTTTCTTTGTTGGGAGATTTTTTATGATTGATTCAATATCTTTAAATGTAATTGGTTTGTTAAGTTTTTTTGTTTGTTTGTTTGTTTGTTTGTTTGTTTGTTTTTAAATATATATGTATTTAAAGGTATTTAGATTACATAAATGTTACACAAAAAACAGGGATTCCCATATGCCCCACTCTCCACACCTCCCACACCCTCCCACACAAACAACATCCTTCATTAGTGTGGCATATTCATTGCAATTGATAAACACATCCTGGGGCATTGCTACTGAGCATGGACCATAGTTCACATTGTAGTTTACACTCTCTCCACACAATTCTGTAGGTTTGGGGAAGATATATAATGGCCTATATCTGTCATTGCAATGTCATTCAGGACAATTCCCAAGTCCTGAAAAAGCCCCCGTATTACACCTGATTTTCCCTCTCCCTGCCCCCAGAGCCTCCAGTGGCCACTGTCTCCACATCAATGTTGTAATTTCTTCCATTGCTAGAATCACATTAAGTCTATAGTAGAATACCAGTAAGTCCAGTCTAGTTCATAGTTCATTCCCCAATCCTGAGGATTCTGGGTTGGTGATGTCCACTCCACCTCTAATTGAGAGGTGCCTTCGATTCCATACAGCCAATGGATGGGACACTCTTGCTTGTAGTTGTAGGCTTTCTCATTTCCTTGGTATGGTGGTTGTCCATCTTCACCTCTTTGTTAGTTATCCTAGGCGAGTCCAACAAACTGGAGAGTAGGTGTTACAACTCTGCTGAGGCTCAGGGCCCAGCTGGCACATGGACAGCCCAAAGATTCAAGTCTCTTGGACATACACCTACCAACTCCGGCACCAAGTATAGGTTCAAATAGAAGGGACAGATGAACCATGTGTAGGGAAGCCATAACTGAGTTCAACTCTGTTACTCTCAGAAGCACAAACTCCAAAGGAGGGCCCACTGGCAAGGCACCAAACTCTGGAGCTATCTGCCCTGACCATAGGACCTGGGTGTCTCCAGAGCCCTCAGGAGCCCCACTATTTGGGGTAGTATCCACCTTGGCAGTCTATGAAATCCTGCTGAAATGTGCATAAGCGTTACCTCTGGGATGACCTCCTGATTCACTTTGAAGTCTCTTAGCCATATAAACTCGTTTGTCTTTACCCTTTCCCTGTTTTATTCAAGGTCTTTTTCTAGTTGCATTGTTAGTTGGTGCTTGGTAGCAATCCCTTTGTGCCAGGGACGCTCATCCCTGGGAGTCATGTCCCATGCTGGGGGGAAGGTAATGCATTTATATGCTGAGTTTGGCTTAGAGAGAAGCCACATTTGAGCAACAAGGAGGCTCACAGGAGGCAACTCTTAGGCACCCCACAACACTAGGCTAAGTTTCAATTTGTTATAAAATCAACAAAACCAAGTAAATTTCATTTATTTTTGCTTTAATCTTTATTATTTCTTTCCTTCTGCTTGCTTTGGGAGTGGTTTGCTGTTCTTTTTCTAGTTTCTCCAGTTGTTCAGTTAGATATTTTATTTTAGCTCTCTCTTCTTTTTAAATATAGGCCTTTAGGGCTATATATTTCCCTCAGGACTGCCTTCACGGTATCCCATAAGTTTTGGTAAGTTTTGTTCTCATTTTCATTCTCAATATGTTTATTAATTTCACTTACAATGTCTTCTTTTACCCTCTGATTATTTAGGAGTGTATTGTTCAGCATCCACACATTTATGAATTTACCTCTTTCCTGTCTATTATTGATTTCCAGTTTCATTCCATCATGATTTGATTGTATAATCTCAATCTTTTTATATTTGTTGAGACTTGCATTGTGACCTAACATGTGGTCTATCCTGGAGAAAGATCCATGAGCACTTGAGAAGAATGTATAACTGGCTGAGTTTGGTTGTAATGTTCTGTATATGTCTGTTAGGTCTAACTCATTTATCATATTGTTCAAGTTCTCTGTTTCCTTGTTGATCTTCTGTTTAGTTGTTCTATCTAATGATGTGAGTGGTGTGTTGAAGTCTCCAACTATTATTGTAGATATGTCTATCTTCCTTCAGTTTTACCAGAGTTTGCCTCATGTATTTTGGGGCACCCTGGTTACATGCATAGATATTTATGACAGTTATTTCTTCCTGGTGGATTGTCTCTTTTATTAATATGTAATGGCCTTCTATATCTCTTATGAATTTTTCTCATTTAAAGTCTGTTTTGTCTGATATTAGTATAGCTATTCCTGCTCTTTTTTGGTTACTGCTTGCATGGAGTATCTTTTTCCAAACTTTCACTTTTAGCGGGTTTGTATCCCTGGGTCTAAGGTGAGTCTCTTGTAGGCAGCATATGGATGGCTCATGTTTTTTTTTTAAATCCATTCTGTTAGCCTGTATCTTTTGATGGTAGTTTAATCCATTCACATTCAATGATATTACTGTAAATGCATTATTTACTTCCACCATTTTATTCTTTGGTTTTCATATGTCATATCTTATTTTCATCTGTCTTCTTACTCTTTTATCTTTTCTGCTCTTCTTTCTTGTATACTCTCCTCCAATCCTCTCTCTCCTGTCTTTTTCTTTCAGGCTTACTTAATATTTCCTGAAAAGTTGGATTCTTTTTTCCAACATCTTGTTATTTCTGTTTGTTTGTTAATGTTTTAAACTCACCTTCATATTTGAAGGACAATTTTGCTGGATACAGAATTCTTGGCTGACAGTTTTTCTCTTTCAGTATCCTAATTGTGTCATACCACTGTCTTCTTGCCTCCATGGTTTCTGATGAGAAATCTGCACTAAGTATTATTGGGTGTCTCTTGTGTGTGATGGTTTGCTTCTCCCTTACTGCTCTCAGAATTTTCTCTTTATCTTTGACATTTGACATTCTGAGTAGTATGTGTCTTATAGTAATTCTATTCAGATTTATTCTGATTGGGGTATGGTGTGCTTCTTGGACATGTAAATTCTTTTTTTTGTGAGAGTTGGGAAATTTTAAGCTATCATTTCCTCAAATATTCTTTATGCCCCTTTTAACTTCTCTTCTCCTTCTGGAACTTCCATGGCACACATGTTGCTGTGTTTCATGTTATCATTCAACTGTCTGAGCCCCTGCTCAATTTTTTACATTCTTTTCTCTCTTCAATTTCAGCTGTTCTGTCTTCAGTATCACTTATTCTTTCTTCTGTCATTTTCAGTCTATTGTTGTATGCCTGTAGTGTGTTTTTTATCTCACTAGAGTGTTTTTCATTCCCATGAGCTCTGTTACTTTTCTATTCAGGTTTTCAAATTCTTCTTTGTGCTCACGCAATGTCTTCTTGATGTCATTTTATCTCTTTAGCCATATTGTCTTTAACTCCTTAATTTCATTTCAGAAATTCATGTGCATCTTGTTGATTAGTTGTCTCAAATCCTGCATCTCTTCTGGGGCTTTGATATATTCCTTTTCTTGGGCCATGTCTTCCATTTTCTTGGTATGACTGGAATTTTTTTGCTGATGTCTAGGCATCTGATTAGAATGGTGAGTTTACACAGATGCTTAATTTTTTGCTTTTTTGTAAGGATTTAGCAGTGGGAGGCTGTGTGTTGCTGCTATTCTTTGATTCTTGGTTCAGCCTGTTCTGGGTCTTTAGGATTATCCCTGCTAGTTGTTCAAAATTGTGCTCTGGACCCAGTAATGTGTTGCAGACCTGCTTCCTAGGACCTTGGGGAGGGAGGCTATAAAGGCCAGAAAAGCCTCTCAAACTTGTTTACTTCTAATTTCTTCACATGTACTTCCTTGGTCTGCCAACAGATGGTGCTTTTTGGCAGACATTTCAGTTCAATACCTGGTCAGGGTGTGTTTGCTGTAACTGGGACCTGATCAATATGATAGAGCTTCCTTCCTGGAAACTAAGATACTTTCTTAGAGAAACTTTCTCAGAGGCAGATCTCCAATCTGTTCTGGCAGCTCCCTCCCTTTTTCCAGGTAGGAAATAATCTCACTCCCCCCTGAACAATCAGTCCTGGTCAATAGATGGGGAGATTGAGTGAGCTGGATCTCTTTAGTTCTGAGCTGGCTTCCAAGACAAACAATGGAGTGGCCCTACCAAATTTGTTCGTCAAAAGATGAGTCAGGCTGTGTCCCTCTATCTCTTATTTCCTGGGGGAAGTAGAACCCTGGGAAATTCCTTGGTCCATAGCCACCAGCCCTGAGGCCTGAGAATTCAAAACTGTCTACAGTATGAGGGAGGGTGCCGGCAGTAGCAGCTGCCACTTTTAACTCACAGTTTTGCCGTTTCAATTCTTTTCCTTTATCCTTCTCTCTTTTGGACAGTGTTCAGCCTTCCCCTGGTGTTCTAAACCCTAGAAGATTATTTTCCAGGCCATTTCTGCATCACCTCTAGCTATTTTTCTGGTAGAGAAGAGAGTCCCATGTCCTTCTAGTCCACCATCTTCCCAGAATTTATTAATGCATATTAATAAAGCATACAATTCATCTAAATGTACAATCAATGGTATTTGGTATAATCACATGATTGTGCTTTCATCACTTCAATCATTATTTGAACAATTTATTATTTCAATAATAATAATGAAAAAAGAAAGAAACAAACAAACAGATTATTCATCTCTCAATCTCTCTATTCTTTCCCTGCTGTACATAGCTGCTATTTCCGGCTATTTTTACACAATTACTTATTTATTTATTAAGTAGTTTTATTGAGATATAGTCACATACCAGATGATCTATCCAAAGTGTATAATCAATGGCTTTAATACGATCACAATGTTGTGCATTCATCACCACTAAAAATTTTAGAACAATTTCATTACTCTGAAAAGAAAAACTCCACACTTCTTAGCAGTCCTTTCCCAGCCCTACATAACCACTAATCTAACTTCATCTCTATAAATTGATTTATATTTACGTTTTATATAAATGGAAACATACACTACGTAGTACTTTTTGTTTGGTTTCTTTCACTTAGCATAATGTTTTTTTGTTGTCTGATATTAACAACTTGTAGTGGTAATATATATTTGTTCAATTACAAAGAAAAACATTCTTATACATGCAATTTTACCCAATTGTACCCATTTTACATGAATATGGTTTTACTATGCTTTACAGTTCCATTTTACATTTTTTATCTTTCCTTTTAGTGATATACATGACCTTAGACTTTCCCTTTAAACCCTTTCATACCCACGTTATAGCACTGTTAGTTACAGACATTATGTTGGGCTTTTGCCTTTTCTTGTCATTTTTAAAGATTAACACACATCTTTTTTACCAATTCTGTACAAGTTAACCCTCAGCTTTCCATTCTCTAAGTTCATTCTATTTTCTGGTGACCCATATTCATGTTATTAACTCCATGAGATTACACAATATATTTAGTTCATAGTGGCATAATAATATAGTATTTGTCCTTTTGTGTCTGGTTTGCTTCACTCAGCATAATGTCCTCTAGGTTCATCCATGTTGTCATATGCTTCATGACTTCATTTCTTCTTACAGTTGCATAATATTCCATCGTGTGAATATACCACAATTTGTTTATCCATTCATTGGTTAATGGACACCTGGGTTGTTTCCAACTCTTGGCAATCATGAACAATGCCACAGAGCTGGACTTTAGCCAAGAGGTCTTTTTTCCTCATGACTGTGTCAATGATAGCAATTATTTCCTTTTGAAAAACAGGTCTAGCACTTAGTTTGGGTTTTTCCCTGGATTCTTCGTCTGAAATTGCACTGTCCAAACTTCTCAGTTGGAGAACTACCCAATATCCTTTTAATAAATTCCTTTTCTGCTTAGCTCAGCCAGAGTTGGCTTCTGTTGGTAGAAACCAAGAGCCCCTACTACTACAGCATCTGTTGAGGTACTTCCCAACATTTGCCACTGTAATGAATCTCTTTTAAAAAATATTTGTCATGGACTTCATATTTTAAAATACTTTAATCTAAAACAAAATGCATTGGTTAAGTCTGTGCAACTTTAGCACAGGTAAAATTATATCAATCATCAAATTTAAAATATTGAAAATTACATATATTCTTAATCACTACTTCCAGAGTGCTCGGTTGAGAATTACCAGGTTGAGTTAAACTAAGTTCACATTATGCAACACAACCTCACTAATTCAAATGAAATGGAAGGACTGTCTGCATCAGTGAAAAATACCAATTTTCAAAGGAACAAACTTTTATAATTTCCAAGTACTTACAGCAAGTCACTGCATCTAAATACCAAAAAAGCATTACTTGAAATGCTCAAAATCTACTAGAAATTACTGAAAATCTGCCAAGCTAGTTTTACAAACTAGATGATTAGATAATCAAGTATGTTTGGTTTTAAGGGACCTATATAATTCAAGGTTCATTCTCTTTCAAATGAGAGAAATTCAGTTCAAACTGGCTTGAGTATAAAAGGTAATGTGTGGCTCACAGAACTGAAAAAATCCAGGGTTAGTCTGGCTTCAGGCATTGCTGGATATAGGGGCTAAAACTTGCCTCAGAGCTCTGTCTACCTCTCCCATTGTTTGACTATGCTTTCCTCTGCTGGTTAGATGGCTGCCAGAAGTTCTGGGCCTACATCTTACCTTTCCACAATCCTGTCAAGAAAACATATTTTTCCCCAACAGTTCCTTAAAAAGTCTTAGGACTGACTCAAATTTTCCCAGGATGGGCCAGATGATCATTCCTGGCCAAGGAGATAGAAGACACTGAATGGCTATACCAGGATCACATGGCCACTGTGGGAAAGCCAAACATCATTTCAACTCTATTCAAACCTCACAGAAGTGGGGGAGAGGTGGCTCAATGAAGACCATTGGGATGATATTATCAGAAGAAGGAGGAATGGGATGCTGGCCAGGCAGAAATAAGTCATTTTGTTAGAGAATCTTAGATTCTGAGAACCCACCTGTTACAATAAGCTTCTCTATAACTTCACTGATTGTTACTAAACTTTTACTTGTACATTCTTTGTGTTGATATATTTTCTTTCTCACTGGACAACCTATTCTGTTGTTGGACAGCAATAAGTATTAGAAGTTTGTCCTCACATTGAATTAAAACTTGATTCCTTGGATTTCAAAAACATCTATCCATCCATGCTCTGCTCTCTGAATCTATCCCTTCAAGTGCTTGAAGTCATGCAAATCTTGTTTCCTATCCAGAATTCTTATTTTAGCCATTTCTCGAATGACATGTTTTCTAGAATCTCACTATCTTGGATACTTTTCCTTAAGACAATTTCTGGTTGATATCCCTTTTATTAGGGTGTCATAAAGGTTCACTTCTATAATGGTTTTAGAGGGATAAAAAGCATAAGGAAACAAAATTATATCATGAATTATACTATCCTTTTTAACTGTGACCCATCTTTATATTGACAGAACTAGCAATAGAAATAGCAATAACAATTTGTAGATAAAGAAAGTAAAACAGACTGCTTGTATTTTTTCATGAATAGAGTGACCATAGTCTGATTTACCTAGGAGAGTTATAAATTATGCCTTTTGGGCTGGTGTAATTATTGACAGTGCCCCTTTCACTTTCAAAACATTATTTTGTCACCCTAATCTTAAACCACCATCTGTATAATTGTGTTTGTGGTTTGAAACACATTGTGGCACAAGTTCTGGGTCCATGGCAGATGCAGGAAAACCTACACCACATTCAAGTTTGGGATTTCACCAAGGTAAAATGTGCTAGTTGAGCCAAGGAGTTTCTATATTGGACAAGTATGTTCTTTTGGTTGATCAATGCTGGATAACAAAGCTTCAAAACTTCATCTACATATTCCAGTCATTCAGAGCCCAGTGTGACATTCATTACCTTACCATATGGAACATATGCGTGGGGAAGGACACCCATGAAGCTACAACAAACACACACTATTGCCTTGTGCCTGAAAGGATTGTTTTACCATCATATTGTTAGTCTATTGACCATGTAATTGCTTTTAGTTTAGTTACAGTCAATGCAATTACTCATATATTTAGGTTTATATGTATCATCTTACTGTTTCCTATTTATCTGAGCTGTTCTATGTCTCTTTACCTTTCCTTATTTGCCTTCCTTTTGATTGAATATATTTTTTCCTCCATTATCTTGACAAGCACGCATTCTTTTACAATTTTTGTAGTTTCCCTAGAGATTGCAACATATGCATCCTTGACTTATTAAATTCTAATATAAGTTAGCACTTCCCATATCTTAAAACTTTATGACTTTCCACTTATATCTTGTATTGTGTAAATTTTATGTATATATTTTAAACTTCATGAGAAGTCATTATTATTCAATATAATCAATATTCATTTAAAATATTTACCATTTGCTCTTGAATCCTTTAATCTCCATCTGGGATCATTTTCCTCCAAGGATTAGTTTGAATTAGCTGATCTGTTATTACTGGAAGTAGAAGTCCTTCCACACAATTGATTTGATCTTCATAGATCACTTTGGCTCCAGCCTTTTCTCCAAAGTCTTCCCCTCCCCACCCCCACCCCCAATGTAGGATAGCTCAAATTGTACTTTTGTCATCTCATTTTCTGAATGCTGTAATTAGCCCAAGTGAAATGTGCATGAAGTACAGGTAGTGGACATTTTGATACATGCTTCTAAGTGATTCCTAAACATATTGATATGCAATTCAACTTTCTCATTGAGAACTAAGGATGATGTCCACAACTGAGCATAATACTTCTCCCAGTCTGCCCAGAATTCAGTGAGATATCTGAGCTTTCATTCTCATTTCTGAAGACTGTACTTTTATTTAGCAGTCCATAATATTATTTTACCTTTTTGGTTATCATACTCATGCTTGGTTCCTATAATCCTCATAGCTAACTAAAACTTAGAGGCCTTTTTCATAAAAGCTACTGATGTGCCAAGTATCCCATAGATATAAATGTGTACTAGATTGTGAACTACTTGAGAGATGATGTTTTATTCGACTTAATATTCTTAGAGAATAGCTAAATTCCAAAAGCATAGTAGAGATTAAATATGTGGTTATTGAATAAGGGGATGAATAAATCCAATTATTTTGTTTTAGGTTTAAGCACAAGCTTTGCAGTTGTCCTTAGAATGTATACATATAACTGGCACATATGTGATTTTTAAAAAGCGATATGGGTATGTGCCTACAGGCAGTTCTTTCAGTTTTCAAAATAGGCCTACCATTTCTTAGACAGTGCCTTGAAAGACTTATTATCATTTTTCAGAGAACAAAGGCCAAACAAGTGAAATTTAATTGTAAAAAGTTAACTACTAGAGTAGCCATGTGCTCACCAGTTTTACACATAGTAAATGTTTAAAAAATATTTGTTGAATCAAGACTATCTTCAAAATATTTAATTATGACATGCATAGGTGATGATGCTCAAAAAAATACTGAATAAAATGAATTCAACAGATTTGGTATTAGATGTCTGTGAGCTTAGTGTCATACACTAAGTGTAGAATCAGCAAAAAATTGGTTAAATGAAATGCTTAGAGAAAGTAGGAATCTAGATTCACAGAATTATAGCCAAAAAGATCGTAGAGCCCATTTAGTTCAACCCATTCTTTTTGCACTGGAGAAAACTTAGGTCAGAAAGAATGAACTTTTTGTCCAAGGTCACATGGTTAGTTATTTGCAGAAACAGGTTTGGAACTCAGGCTTTTTATTTTTGGTTAATGGGAATTCTGTCTGTATGGGGTTAATCAGAAAGTCATTTTTAAAAATCTTTATTATTTTGTTCTGAAAGGAAAAAATGTTGATTAACTATTATTTCATTGACTTTCTTTTTCTGAATGGTTCTTAAGGAAAGTTCTAAATTTAAGGGGATCACATTCCACCCATGAGGTTTACTTACAGAAGTTGTAAAGGGCAAAGTAGATTGAGTGAATGCTACATAGGCCCGCCCGATAATTTATCACTGAAACCAAGACACTTTTGAGAGTGAGAGGGAGCGATGTTAATAATTATGGTAGATCAACAGGCATAAACTAGGACTGTCCCTGGCAAATCAGGATATAGAGTCACCCCAGTCAAATGTATACTCAATATGTAGTGAATTGGTTCCTAATTGAGAGGTGTGAGAAAGGATTCTGATATTGGAAGGTGTAGGCTATGTTGTGTTTGTAGATTAAGTACATACCCTAAATAATAAACAACTTCCATGAGTTGGATTTAATCCAAGCAAATTACACATCTAGGATTTATACAATTATAAATTACACATCTACTATATCATTTGGGGACATCAGTATTAGTGACTATAACATGAATCAGATTTCAAGTAGATTGGGAAAAGTACAAATTTTTTGAGACATAGTGATGCAAAAGTTTCTGTTTTCTTCTTGACTTGGGTCACATTCCATTGTGGGGTGATGTAAGAGTTTTAACCAAGCATAGAATAGTAATGAGCAATTTGGGAGATCCAGTTCTAAAACCTTGCCTTTGGTCACACACAAAATAGCAAATAGCACTAAGAATCTAAAACACGAATCATTTGATTTGTAAGGTTAATTGCGCAATTGTTTACTTTTAGCATATTTTCTAAGAGGTTAAACTGGAAAAGCAGAAAGTAGGTTATGGTCCACTTGTCTGGAAAAAAAAAAAAAAAGATATAAGCTCATGAGTCTTCCAGTATTTTTCCTATCACGTTAGCATATAAAGCTTAGCCACCACAACTCTCCTCTACCAACAGCTGAGGCTTCTTGACTCCTACTTATAGCCAGTAGTTCTAATTTGACTGCACATTAGAATCACCTAGGGAGACTTTTAGAAATCATAATCTTTGATGGTGGAACCTAGGCATCAGTATTTTTAAGACACTGCCAGGTAATTCTAATGTACAGTCTATGTTGAGAACCACGACTGTAGACTCAGCTCCATCCCCAGCTCTGGAATTGCTTAAGGACTTAGCTTTAAGGAACTCTAGCCCAATGCTCTGTGGAGTCTGGAGATTTCAAAATCAAGTTACAAAGTTAGTCTGTCTTACCAGTTCCCAAACTGAGTTGCAGGCTAAAGTAAGAAAAAGAGGGAAAATTAGCTTTGGATTTAGGCAAGCTTTATTTTAAAACCAGGATCAGGTATTTACATTAGCTGTGTGGCTTTGGACAAGTGACTTATTCTCCATGAGTTTCAGTTTCCTCATCTGTAAAATGGACCAAAACATCTGCTGTCAGGCTGCTGCTGTTGCTTGTCTAGATAACAAAACCAAACCTCCTCCCCCATTTAACATAGTTCTGGAAGTTTCCATATCTAGAAATATATAGTGCCCTTTCTTGTTCATATGGATTTCTTCTCAATGACTCTAATCTCACCTGGCACCAGCTGGAAGGTCAGATCTTCCTAATTTATTTCCATGGAAGCATACATTTGTGTGTGTCTCATTCTAGATTTCCTGTTTATGGGCTTCTTCCCCCTGACCATTGGTAGGTTCTAGAACTTCTTTCTCAATAACATTTACACCTATTACCTATGAACGCACATACTGGGCACCAAGTTCCATTGGCCTGACTAGACCTCCTCCAGTTACCTCTGAGTTGGTACCCCAAATTCTGCCTCAACCCTAATGCATGTACTGGGTTTAGTCTTCTACCAGTATTTATTGTGCATCCGCCAAATCTATGCACTGTGGCTCTGCACTCACACCAAACTTACAGTGCAGCAGGGGAAGATGGACAACAGCTGAAATGAGTGTAATGACAGAGAGAGTTCCACAGGTTAACCATCCCTATATTCTCTTTTCCTACTGAAACTTAATTTACTTTTGTTTGTCACAAAATAGGATCATTTTTAGAGAAAAAATATATTTTGATTTTTTGGGGGGGAGGGAGTGGGGGCACTGGAGAGGAAAGTAGTTGTTGGCTATATTAAGTTATGCTGGATACTTGTGTTTTGCTACAC